>JARACY010006202.1:0-18259 GCA_029255725.1 Scrobipalpa atriplicella
TAGTCACACACATATTATGCGGACGCGAAGTTAGCAAAACAAAACTTTGGAAATCTTGGAAAATAATTTTCCCGCGGCCGCCGTGTAATATGGTTATAGACCTGGAGTCGTATTTTTGAACCACTCGAATCAAATTCGCATACGAAAGACTAAAATTCGCTTGGTAAATTGTATGAAAATCGCATGCGAAAGTTACTCTTTCGTATGCGCATTGGAGTTCGAGTGATTCAAAAATACGGCTCCTGAGCCGAGATGAGACAGACGACAGCGTGGCTTTTAACGCCATCTATTGTCGAGTAGAATTACTTTTTCAGACTAGCTTCTGAATAAAACCACCCATATACATCAATTTTAGCTCTAGTTTTTTTTTTAAATCGCCCCTCTGGAAAGATGTACGCAATTTGAAAACGCATGGGTGAAGATAGTATCATCATCAGCGTCATCGCGCTGTGATAGTGCTGCCAGGTTAGGTGATTTGTCGCAATTTTGGGGAATATTTTTGTTTCAGTTGTTTTTTTTATTTTTTTGAAATTATATAATATGAAATTAATAAACACAATATACATAGAAAACATGGTCAAACATAAAATAGTCAAAATATTACTATCCACTTCAAAAGTTTCAGTCAAAAAGCCCGCCCTGAATGGTTCCCGATGCAAATGGGCCGCGTTTTCGCACTGTATCGCCAGTGATATGCGCTGCACCAGGGACCACTCAGCGCGGGGATCTGCGCCATGGTTCCTCAGGCGCCGCCCCAACTGCCTTACAAAATTCCTTCGCCTCCTCACACCTTGGACCACACACCTCCACTGCAAAGGACACACAAATAGGTGGGTACCCTTCAGAGGGGCGTACTTATTGTGCTTCTGCAGAGCCGCCCACTCCGCAGCAGCACCCGCTGCTCGCATTGAGCGCGGGAGGTGTGAGGCCGCGAACGTGCTCACACAGGTCGCATTCCACACCAAAGAGCGACCTCTCTCCCACGGACCTAGGGTTAGACCGTCCGGCCTCTCAACAATATTTTTTGGTCTTGAAATAAGCATACATACATACATACATACATATATTCACGCCTTTTTCCCTAATGGGGTAGGCAGAGCGAAAACGACCGAAAGGTCATTCCGCCACGTCTGACAAGTTTTGAGGGTTATTTCAGATGGTCATGTGTATTGCTATAGTGACGGGTTGTCAGCCCATCGCCTAAATTGCAATACATTAAAACCCTCGAATCCCTTAGCTGGTTTTTACAGCATGCCCGGGAGGAGATGCAGCTGGCACATTCTATGTTTTTCTATCTCTCCCAGTCCAGCATGGAAATAAGCATTGGCTACTTAATACCGCGGAAAAATACTTAATTTCTACGGGGCGACTTATTTAGCTGCGAGTGGGATCCTAGTAAATAATAATTTTGTAGTCACTACCTGGCAACACACGTGTGTTTATCAACTGTCAGGACTTTTGGCGGGGTCTTCGAAAAAGTTGGGCGCGAATTTCGTATTTCTTCTAAAAATATTACATTTTTAGTGTTTTTACAAGCAAATTAGTGCGGAAAAATGCCGGCGGACAGCGACGGGGACGATCCTGATGGAGGGCGAACCGGGTCTGGCCAAAAGAAGCGGAAGTCGGATGTCCTGGATACGGAGGCAGATAAGTACATTCATTTTGTAAAACCAGGGTACAAACGCTCTTACCCGGACAACAGCTCCAATACAGAGTTCCCAGTTTATGTGGAGGGTGTAAGGAAAGAAGACAAAATAGGCAACAAGAATCCTCTGCAACTTTCCAAAGTTTTCACGAAAGTAAAGGGAGTGCATGAGATGAGGCGATTAAATGCTAACAAAATTATGATAGTATTCAAACAAGCTGCAGCTGCAAACGATTTTCTCAACAACAAGTGTTTGAGCGAAAACAGCTTAAGAGCCTACATCCCAGCTGCCTCTGTCGAGAGGGTGGGAGTTGTTAGATTTATTCCCAAAGACACTAGCAACGAAGAGCTGTACTCTAAATTGTCTTGTGATGCAGAAATTGTCGGGGTACGACGTTTCACTAAAAAGAAGGGCGATGCTATTGACGTACTAACAACGATATCTGTCACATTTGTGGGAACATCTTTGCCAGAATACATTTACCTTGATAGTTGGAGATACCGCGTTTTCCAGTATGTACCACCGTTGATGCAATGCTTCCGTTGTTTTAAATTCAGTCACTCGGCAAAGGTGTGCCGTAACGAACAATCTTGCTCAAAGTGCGCAGGTGCTCATCACTACAAAGAATGCACTGAGGAAATCCTCAAATGTGTTAATTGTAGTGGGGAGCACTTAGCTATTTCCAAGGACTGCCCTATAAAAAGCAGTCGTATAGAAAAGAACAAGCTCTCCTATTCTAACATTTTGAAAAATAATAACTTCCCATTATTACCTGCCTCTAATCAAAAAAGTGTTGGGAAACCTCTTGTTCCTCCACCAATGTTACAGCCAAAGCAGCCAAAGACACAAAATAAAATTGAAAGCCAAACTACAGTCTTCAAAATGGAAGATTTAATTAAAAATGATGACTTTATCAAAGTTATTGTAAATACTTTGGTTGCCTTGGCCAATACATCCAATGTTAAGACCGTAAAGCAGGTTAAGGAAACTTTTCTTAAATGTGTAACTAATGGATAAGTTACTGAGAATTGCACAACATAATATTCAGAGTGTGAGAAGTAAAAAGCCACTTCTTAAAAACTTATTATTAGATAATAGTATAGATATTTGTCTTTTAAATGAAACTTGGCTTAAGGATTCACATAACTTTAATATGCCTGGTTACAACTATGTTTCAAAAAATAGTGCTAATGGCCGTGGAGGTGTAGCTATACTTGTTAGAGATACTATTCAATTCCAGCCAATAGATACAACCTTCTATGAAGAGATTCAATCTGTTGCCATTTCAGTAATGACAGACGCAGGTCCCTTGTCCATCTTGTGTGTTTATTGTCCACCTAAAAATGAAAATAATAATATGAATAGATTCCGTATACAAAAACTTAAAAGAATTATATTTGGTCTACCTAAGCCATGTTTGATAGCCGGAGATTGTAATGCACATCATCTTGCATTTGGATGCTATTCTACTAAACCTAGGGGTAGGGAATTGTATAATCTGCTTGATACAGCGAATCTTTGTATTTTGAACAATGGATGTCCTACAACTTTACCATACCATAATAACAATCCATCAGGAATAGACATAGCTTGCGTGAGTCCTGTACTTGCACCCTTGTGTAATTGGAGAGTAGGCGATGATACATTGGGCAGTTACCACTATCCAACATTTGTAGATATTAATATTTCACCTTCATTATATAGAGTTAATGAAAATTTTGAGAAATATCTGTTCAAAAAAGCTAACTGGGACAAATATTACTCTTTGTCTGAACAGTATTTTAAAGACTTTGTTTATGAAAATAGTGAGCCTTTAGAGGCATATGCTGGATTCTGCAGTATTTTAGATAACTTAAAAAGTGAAAGTATACCTTTATACAAATGTTCTGGTGGTAAACGTAGCAGAGTGCCGGCGCCTTGGTGGAATGCCAGGTGTGCAGAAGTAGTACAGAATTCCCGCAGAGCTCTAGAAGTATATAGAAATTGTTGCACATTAGAAAATTATATTGCTTATAAAAAATTGGATGCACAAAAGAAATTAGTAATTAAAGAAGAAAAGAAAAATAGTTGGAAAAACTTATGTTCTAGTTTTAATAGGTATACTCCAATAAGTAGGATTTGGAATTATGTAAAATGTTTTAAAAGATGTGCTTCAAATACCCAACGTTATAGAAATGATGAATGGATTCCTGAGTTTATAAATAAATTTGCACAACCTGCTGTCAGTGACAGTGTGGATCATCTATTTGTTCAAAATCATACTGAAGAAAATGAATTCTTGCTGCACCCATTTACTTGGGATGAATTTTGTATAGCTCTTAATTCACGAAAGAATACTACTCCAGGTTTAGATAACATTCCTTATATATTGATACAAAAACTACATAAGTCTGCTAAGTTAATTTTGTTAGATATTTTGAATTTGCTTTGGATTAACCAATGCATACCAGAATCCTGGAAGACACAATGCATAATACCAATATTGAAACCTGAGAAACCTCCAGGTAATTGTAATTCATATCGGCCAATATCACTGGCATCTTGTGTAGGTAAACTTGTTGAGCAAATGATTAAATTAAGATTAGATTATTATGTTGAAGTAAATAAAATCTTACCTCCAGTTCAATTTGGCTTCCGTAAAGGACGTAGTGCCAATGAAAGCTTTGTCTCGTATATTGCCGATATGAAGAACTGTCTACTGGCTCGATCCAATGCTGTTTGTGTTTTTCTCGATGTCCAGGGCGCTTACGACAATGTTGATTTGTATCAGCTTATTAGGGTTCTTCACAAGATAGGCCTTCCTGGAAAGTTATTGAAATGGATTTTTAATTTTTCATATGGTAGAACTCTATATGTTAAGTATAACAATATTTTACATGGTCCAGAAAGAACCTACAAGGGTGTGATGCAAGGAGCAACTTTATCTCCTATCTTATATAATTTATACACCTCTCAAATTCTTAAATATGTCCATAATAATGTTAAAATATTGCAATTTGCAGATGACTTATTATTGTACTGTGTAGATCAAAATACTTGTATTGCTAAAACTAGAATCAATTTTGCTCTGTCTGAACTTAATAACTATTATACCAATGTTTTACGCCTCAATATAAATCCTACTAAAAGCTCATTATTGATTTTTGGAAATGATGATAACACAGTTGTTATTAAATATGGCCTTGTGTCTATTCCACAAACTACGGAAAAGAAATTTTTGGGTGTTATTTTAGACACTAAATTGAATTTTAAATCTCATGTTAATTATGTCTGTAAAAATGCACTTAGGGGGATCAACATTATGAGATGTTTAGCAGGAGTTTTTTGGGGTTCCGACCCTATTATTTTAAATATGCTTTATAAGAGTATAGTGAGAAGTCATTTTGATTATAGCTGTTTGGCATATCTTAGTGCTGCTCCCTCTTTGCTAAAAAAATTTGATGTTATTCAGAACATGGCTTTACGTATTATTACTGGAGCCATGCGATCTACACCTATTACCTCAATGGAAGCAGAGTCATGTATTCCTCCTTTAATATTGAGACGTATGTTATTGGCTCAAAAATTTTGTATTAAAGAACTAGCTTGCAGTGATTCTTTGGTTTTAAGCAGACTTTGTATTTCACAACCTTTGGCAACCTTTCGAGATGGTATATCGGCTAGGACTCTACTATCTGGTTTTCTTCCAAGTTTGCTACCAATAATGGGTAATATTAAATATTTAACACAAAACATTTATAGTAGTGAGTCATGGCCGATATATGGCTGTTCTTATCAGGCACTTATATTTAATAATTTTGAGATCAACAAAAACAATATTTTTAACAATACTGATCTGTATAACCTTATAGATGAAAAAGGCTACTATGCTATTTACACTGATGGGTCCAAGACCCAAAATTATGTTAAGTCGGCTTTTTATGACCCACAAACTAGGTCTTCTGTTTCATATAATTTAGATATTAGTTGTAGTATTTTTACTGCGGAGTGTTGTGCAATTCTCAAAGCTCTAATGTATATAGATATTAATTGTAGTAATGTAAATAATGTATTAGTAGTAACAGATTCACTAAGCGTTCTAGTAGCTTTAGGTAATTTAAGCTTGTCCTTCAAACTAAATTATTTAATATACAAACTGAAGACTATCATCTACAACATGCACTTGAAGAACAAGACAATAGCTTTTGCTTGGGTACCCTCTCACAGTAACATAGATGGGAATGAAAAAGCAGATAAAGCTGCAAATTGTCCAGAATTTGATGAAGATTTAAAGGATATAGTAAAAACACCCTTCACAGATTATTACGCAGAAGTCAAGAGAAATGCAATTGTAATATGGAAAGAACACTGGGATCTCAGCACTCAAACAAAAGGAAAATGGTACAAGGAAATACAGAAAGAACTTCCAGTAAAACCCTGGTTTCATCTTTATAAGAACTGCCCCTCCAGAAAATTTATTACAACAATAAATAGATTGAGATTCGGACATGGCCTTTTCCCGACCCATCTACATAGACTGAAGATTGTCAACAGCAGTGCTTGTAAATTTTGTAATAACCAAAATGCAGACTTGCACCATATAATATTTGAATGTGAAGCTTTTGGAATACAAAGACTGTTACTTGCCTCTGAGGTTGAAAGTATTTCGGTAGAAATGAAGAAATGTGTTCCCCGCCGCCTTCAGGAGCTCCTCTCGGACACTGTATACTATAAACCACTCTTTAATTACTTAGAAAATACTGTGGACCAGATATAAAGTGTATTATAGTGAAAGAAAGTGAACTCAGTGTTTTTGTGTTTATCAACTGTCAACCAACTTGAAAAATGAAAAACTCACTGTGAAGTGATTTCGGCTGAAGGACTTGTTTCCACGCCAAGACTCTTAAAAAAAAAAAAAAAAAAAAAAAAAAATATCAACTGTCAACCGACTTGAAACATGAAAAACTCGGCTGAAGGACTTGTTTCCACGCCAAGACTCTTTAAAAAAAAAAAAAAAAGGACTTGTTTCCACGCCAAGACTCTTAAAAAAATAAAAAACGTCAAATTTCTATTTGCGTTGCTCGAGTTTCTCTGAGATAAATAAAATAAATTTAATTAAAATCTATAAGATAAATTATTAAGCGAATAAGGTTGTTTAATAATTTAAAGAAATCATAAATACATCTATGGTTGTGGCAGGTAAACAAACTCAGCTTACCTTTTGTATTTGTGTCGTCTAATCTAAATACAGTGAACTGTATCAGCGAGGTGTAAACAATAGAATCTATGCTTTTTATCCAATTTTGAGATTGATTGCATGGATAATTACAGTAATTATTTGAAGATTAGTTCAAATGAGTCCTTCCCGAGTTTTTTCATAGCACTTTCATTATAAAATTTTATATCCTAGTACCTAGTATTGCTTGGGTTGCTCTGAGTAGGAAGGTACCTACATTACATGAGGAAATTGAGAGCTGATTTTTTTTTCAATGGATATTTTCAGATGATACTTCAGCCCATCTTCAGCCAACATAAAATAGCTGTAGAACAGACACAATTGAAAGAGGAAATTTAAAGAAACAAAATTGCAAGAACTGCACAGACCTGAGCAAGCTGTCTTATTATTAACGAGGTTTACTGGATTTTGGTTGAATATTCAGTAAGTTTGAACTAAGCAAGTGAACTATATGTGTATGATTTAAATTTAAAGACTGAAGCCTGTGATTTAAAACTTATAAATCAATCCAACAACCCAATTAAAACTTTTAAGGAACCAAAAATCTTCTTCAATTTCAGTTAACACATCAAAATGGGAGGGGCAAAATGTTCGTACCGCAACTGCACAGTGCGATCAAATGGTGTGACGCACATGTTTCACTACCCGGTATTTGACAAACTGCGATGCCACCAGTGGCTCACTAATGCACAGCGTCAAGATTTTCTCAACCTGAAGCTGTCACAAGTTAAAAATAGGGTGGTGTGCCAGCATCATTTCAAACCAGATGATTTCATGAATTTTAAGGTAATTATTGAAATAACTCATAAATATTCTGAAAGCATTTGAATACAAACATTGTGAAAATAGAAAAAAATATTAATAATTATATATCATTAATAAGAAGAATAATAGACCTTTAATGATTAGTACTCTCACTGCAGCTAAGCTGAGATGTGGCCACTTACAGTGGGACTGTTTAGAAAAACTTACTATTGACTCATAAACTCATAACTCATTAAGGAAATTTGTACCTTTTCAGATGGATAAGCTGAAATTTGATGCAGTACCAAGAGAAAATGGACCATACTGTGATGACCCGGACTTAGAAACTGATGATGATATTAAAGTGTTGCCGATTGCCCCCGATGAGATTGAGAATGATAACTTCTCATGTACTGAGAAGAAGAAAAACTTTTCTGTAAAATATGGTGATTTCTTAATAAATTCAGAAGGAGATCAAAAACCTAAATTAAATGAATTGAAAACCATAAATATTACTGAAGAATATATTCCTGGTGATCTTAAAGATGAAAGAATACAGTTTGAACAAATATCTTTTCCAAAAGAGTCACCAAAATATGTTTCTGCTGATCTCAGAGATGACAGGATACAATTTGAACAAATATCCCTTCCAAAAGAACCAGCAAAGAAGAAAAAGATTCATATTATATCAGAAAAGAAAATGTCTACACCAGTGGCATTTACAGGTACTCTGAAACCCGTTCCACCAAATTCAATTATAAAACCTCGTAACAAAAAAGACAATGTTGAAAATATTGAAGTTCTGTTTCGTAGTCCAACTGATAGTCTTGTGAGTACTGGTGTCAGAATAAATTCAGATATATTCAATAATCCTCAAACAATGGTTGATCCACAAAATATATTATCTGAGCATTCCTCTATTACTTTACCTTCTGTCGATAAGAACTTTGAACCAAATAAAAGAGATGTGCCAGTACAAAATCAAATCACTCAACAACAAAATATTGTTGACTGTCCTCCAGCACATCCATATGTGGTTCCTCTGGAATCCAAGAATGTCCTTAAAGGAACATCACCTTTAAAAAGTAAAAATCATGAAATAAATAAGGTAAATAATCAATCACCATCTAAATCATTCTTAAAAAATAAGATTCCACCAGAAAGAGTAGCTGCTATAGAGGAAAAAAGACAGTTTAATAAAAAATTAAGAGATATGATAGAATTTTGTCTGGATGATACTCCAAAGAAACCAATCAATCAAGATACCAAGTCTGTTGAAAGTGGAAAGATAGAAAATGTACAGACTTCAAGTAAAATTATGGAAGACGAAAAGAAGAAAACAATAATGAATAGAAGGGTCTCTCTACAAGGTAACTTAAGTGAAAAAGTATCATCACACTTATCCAAAGATTATGGTTTACCCACTCTCAATGATTACAATATGGCTTCTTTGGAGGCTAGATTGAAAAAGATGGAAGATAACTTACTTATGAAAATAACACAAAATTCAAAAAATATTCTGGATATGAAAAAGATGCTTCAGGCACCACCAGGTCCAAGGACCACTGTTGGCACTCAAACTAAAGATGATGAGGAAATTATAAAAAAACAACTGTATCTAGAGATTTCACAATTTTTATCACCAGCGGCGAATAGTTTAGTGTATGAAGAACTTTTTCTTAACACTTACGAACCTAAGAAAAATAAATCTAGAAAACGAAAACTTAAACAGACTAAGTTCCTAGATGATTAGGTGAAAAAAATTATAAAAATGAATTAAAGATCTACCTACTACCTACCTGTACTTTGTGTACATTAGTTCAATAATCTTTTTAATTCTATTACTATTAGACAATTCATGTAATGTTTTATTAATTGTAATATTTTTAAGGCTAGACTTTACTTTGTTTATTTAGGAAGTAATAATATTTTATTTATAATTTTATGTGAGTTATATGTACATATAAGTATTGAGACTTTCGCGGTTGTTCACTACAATTAGATTGTTATTTCGAACGGTATTATTACCACGATTATGTTTATTGTTATCTCGATATTTCGGAGTTGTTTCAAACTCCATGGTAACTCAAACTACAATAAACATAATCGTGGTAATAATCCCGTTCAAAATAACAATCTAATTATATGTACATAAGTATTTTAGGTTTAATAAATAAGATTAACTTTAAAAAATATGTTTTTTTTTCAACTCGCTAAAACAGTATGTACCTACCTACCTAGTTAAAAGATTAAGCACGTCAAGCATCTATGCTATGTTATTATAGTATATTCTGTGGTAGAAGAAAAAAATATTAGGTAGTGTAGCTTTGTGTGTTTTTTAAAAGGTCAAAATGATCAAAATACATTGATGAGATTTGGCTATAGAGTGCTCCTTTAGAGTAAAATATAGCTGTTGTTCAATCAGTCCTAAATTCTTCTTCTAGAGGAAAACAAGCTCTTGGAGTTGTCTTTTAAATACATAACAAAGATAATAATACATACATAGGCAGCTAAAGCTAACACACAAAAGAAACAAAATTAAAATTGACTTTTGATTTACTAATATAATAATATAATATCTATGGATATTTAATTATATCACTTTAACTATCGTCTTTCCCGTGTTTACACCCTCGAATATTCCCGTGAAAGCGTCCACAGCCGACTCGAATCCGTCGAAAACATGTTCTTTATACTTCAACTTGCCTTCCTTCACCCACTTCAAGTTTTGACTGATACCTTCCATCGTTCGTGATGCGAATCTGTTCACCATAAATCCTTCGATCCGTAGCTCTTTTATAAGAAATCGTGATAGAAGTATTATACCTGAAAATTAATAAGAGTGTAATTTTTAATCGCGCCTTATACCCCTTACGGTTTGAGAATGGTATAGCGACAACAACTAAATAAAAAAGAGGCTATGACTTAGACCAGGGTCGAGAATGCTTGTCATACGTTATAGAAAGGTGCTGTTTTAGACAAACTTGGAATATTTTCAAAAGATGATATACCGACTCCATCGAACCCACGACTAGCGAATAGAATAGAATATAAAATTTTTTTATTAAATCAAGAACCCAAGACCAAAGGTAAATAAAAATAAACCTCTTACCTTTATTTTTCTTGGGATCCGTTTCGTTATAGCCCGATATAGCTCCGCAAACGGCAACTCTCCCGTAATGATTCATTTTAGTGATGATCGTGCTGCTCATGTCCCCACCGACGTTGTCAAAGTAACAGTCCACTCCGTCGGGAGCGTTCTCATCCAGGAACTTGCCGACGTCGACGGTTTTGTAGTTGCCCGCGAAGTCGAAACCGAGCTCTTTCATCAGCCATTCGCACTTAGCATCCGTTCCGGCGAACCCTATTACTTTGCACCCTGGAAGATCAAGATTAAATTCAGATTCGTGGTTCCGCGATGTTTTACCTGCTTGCTCTCGACTCTCGACCACCGAAGATCGGCGCGATCGGCTTGCGGTGTTTCGATAGGGATTATAATATAGGTAGGTAAAGGCCCGCGAGAGATTTGCACCCAGCTACCAAACACCCTGTATAAATCAATAAATAGGTGCTATTCTTTTACCTAAAATTTTGGCGATTTGTCCGACGTGGGAGCCGACAGCACCCGCCGCTCCAGACACGACTACCGTCTCGCCGGGCTTGGGCTGGCAAAGCTGCGTTAAGCCAAAGTATGCGGTGTTTCTGTAAAATATTGTGGTAAGAAGTAAGTTATTTTACAGTACCAAGGCAGTCTAGGCACAGATACAGGGTGTGAGGGTGTTTGGTAGATAGATGGCTGCATACATACATCCTACCTACCTTCTGTGGAGTAGCTCGGCCTATGCTTTTGGTCCAATTTTGTTAGACATATAGGGCCAAGGTTTGACTCAAACCGTTTGACCGTGTCCGGGGCCCTTTAGGAAAACCTCAAAAAAAAAAGAGTTCTTTTATACAAATTGCAATGACGTTGTATGAAAATCTTAGTTGAAAAACCCAAATTAATTTTTGAAAATTTCTAGTTAATTGTTCAAAAACATGGACTGATCTAGCCCAATTAAGGTTTTTACCCTTTTACTATTTTACTCCTTATCTTACCCGACTCGGCCACAGACGCCCAATCCCAAAGAGACAGGTAGATCTCCTAAGTCAGGTAAAGCGTAGAGGAATGGTTTCTGGCCACTTTTCTTCTCATCTTCCACCGGATTCACCACCGTGTGCGTTCGCCACCCAAAGTGGCCCATCACCCATGTACCCACTTTATACTCCTTGTGCTTGCTTTCTATCACCCTTGAAAAGAAATGAGAAGTTTATATTAATGCAAATTAATTACCTCTGTTACGGAAAACAGCGCAACACTAGCTGCGATCATATAAGATTATACCTTGTGGCTCATCACATCACTATAGGTACTACTTCCGCCTCTTGAATTTTCGCGCGAATCGTATGGCGTTGATGATAATTTTGCTTAGAAAATTAAAGTTTTATCGATGATAATAATTATCTTGAGTATCTTTAAACGTACTTGGCGATTTGTCCTCCAATCATATCGCAGGGAAAAACACTACTCAGTTTCATCCGTTGATAAGGATCAACGCTGAAGTAAGCTGCCTCAGCCAGGAACTCTGAAAAAATAAAATAAAAACAGTAGGTTAGGACAATGCAGGTTAAATCACCTGATTGTCTATCAAGAAAAAGAATTCCGTACTTCAAAGGGCACGCTAAACACAATAATAGAGATCTCCACAAAACCTTTTCAGAGGCCTATTAACCGTGCTATCAGGTGCTGACTTAAAAACTCTGACACCACACCAGGATGGTCCTTGGGGGCAAACGACGACTCGATAACCCACTCTACAGAAGAAGTCATATTCATATCATAACAAACTTATAAAAAAATGCCTAATTCATTGACGTTAGTTAAACGGCCTTGACTTCTTTACTTAACTCCACCGTTGTGTATTTACAGATACAGACGCCATAATAAATAAAAATAACTTACCGCCATCTTTTATTGCCGGTAGCTCTTCCTCTACGATTTTGAAGTCTGTTTTCTTCGGAGCACCAAAGAACGGCGCCACGACCATGTATTTCTTTGCGATCACCATTGTAAATACTGAGAGCTGTTATCGTCAGTTTTTGTCACGATGTATATGTGCTGTGATCACGATGTTATTTTTCGTTATCACCTGCCGACTGCCGTACAAGTGCCGACAAACAACCGGTTGGACAGCTCAATACAGATATTTATATCATTTAATTTCGACTGAGTACGCAGGTTATCTTTACGAGGCGGGAGATTCAAATTCAAAATATGTAGAAGACTGCGTAGGAGGTTCACAAACATATATATTATCCGTTAAATATAGGCTAGGTACCTAAATGGTGGTATAAAAAAAAAAACAAGATAACTTAGGCCAGTATTTATAAAGCGATCTCAAGAGTGAGAGCAATATTAAGTATGGATTTGACAGGTCGTTTTGTACTGAAGTGACATTTCTGATACGAACTCAAACTTGCTGTCACTCTTGAGAGCTGATTATAAAAACGGGCCTTAGTTTAAATACATCCTGTAGTTTAAAGATCTCCTCAATAATGATTTGTTTTGAACTCTTTGCGCTAACGCAACCAGGCTTTGCTCTATGGTGACCACATGGTGACTGACCTCCCGCCTAGGGAGTATATATGTTCCTTGTGACTGACAGACGACAATTTATTAAAGATGTCATTTACAGATGAAAAAAAAAATGTACAATTTTTGACAATTTTTGTTCTAGATGTCATTTGAATTTATAGGGTTTGGTTTTGGAAAAATATTTTCAAATTTTGTCAAGGAAATAAAATTTCAGTATTAGCCATTTAAATTCTCGTTAGGAAACTACAAATGAGGATTTTTCACAAATCGAATTCTAACGATGATTCTAAAAAGAAAGATGAAGTGGACCATGTTCCCAGTATATCCTATCTTACTTTGGTATGTTTAAAAATTCTACTTACGACTCGGTAGACAATCCACCTTAACTTAGGTCTTGTTTCACAAAGAGCAACGCGTTGTTGTCCCACTTGTGTCAAGAGCATCTCTAGTAGGTGATGATGATGAGTAGGCCCACTTATCATCAGGTAGAGTAGACTGCATGGTTGATTTCACCGTTTCATACAATATTAATACTTCCTATCCTATCGACTTACTTTCAGTTCTGATCTGCTAATCAGAATCTCCATTTTCAGTTCAGGTTCACATCAAAATGTGACAAGTTCCTCATAGCGCTAGCATTTCTGGCCTCTGTCTTAGCTGGCTTTACTTTGACGTATGCTATAACTGTCGTTGCTGGACTCATACAGAAGATGATTGATTATGAGAAACGACTCATCAATGATGCTACGTTCCTAGCTTACGTTCACGGGTTTGCCATGAAAGGTGTCTCAATAGGAGTCATCGTATTTTTTGGCACTTATATGGGGTCAGCGTTTATGAGTGTAACTGCCATCAATCAGGTGAGTTTTTACGCTTTTTAATCAAAGTACAAATAGTACAGTGGGCAGCAGCAGGTCGAGTTAATCATTTAACGGACCAATATATACTGGTTATATCTACCTGGTTATACTGTATAGCCAGTATAAATTGGTCCGGTAAAGTGGTAACTCGACCTGCTGCCCACTGTACCATTAGCTCTATAGATAGGTAGTTTGTTTATACGAACTACCTGTAGCTATACTACTTATTTACATTTTTCTTATTTCAGATATTTAAAATTAGACAAGAATATTTGAAATCTATTCTAAATCAAGATTTCTCATATTTTGATACTCGTCAAAATGGTGATTTCGCTTCTAAAACCTCCGAGTAAGTATATACCTTCTACAAAGCCGGTTACGAAAGTAAGTAAGTTTAATTAACTTACTAACGAAAAAATAATTTATAAAAGTTGCATTGGTCAGTTACGAGTAATTCGAGATATGATCCCAGAAAATCCTTTTTAAATGAGACTCTAGTCTAAGAAATATAGAAGGATCCGCGTAGAATCCTTGACACGAAGACAAAGTTTGAGATTCATTGCAGAAACGTGATCAAGCTGGAGGAGGGAATAGGAGACAAGTTGTCAGCAATGGTGTTCTACGTAGCTTGCGGGCTGAGCAGTGTCGTCATGGCGCTGATGAGAGGCTGGAAGCTCGCTTTACTCTGTCTCATCTCCGCACCGGTTTCCTTCCTTCTTGTAGGATTGACTGGAAAAGTGGGTGTGCAACTGTTGTTCCTAGCATACAGTTTTTTGGAACCCTTCCAACCGATTTTTGGCGACGCCAGACAATCTTATTATCATCAATCGCGGACTTGACCCATCACCCAAGATACAATCTCTATACCTTCAATCTCCTATTCTGATGGGCCAGGCTGACTGACAATAAAAATCAAACCATAAAAAAAAAAAATAGCGACCTCGTGGTCGTGCTGTATGTCGAATCTTATTTTTCTCATATTCTATATTCGGTGGAATGAACTACAAGGTGCTGTAACTTTCCCAGTTTGCTCAGCGTCTCTCTAAGAAAGAGGCAGAAGAGAGTGGTCGAGCCAGCGCCATAGCCGAGGAGGTACTCAGCTCAATACGTACTGTGTACGCTTTCAATGGCCAGAAGAAGGAATTAGATCGATACAATGTGCCCCTTTCTGCAGCCAGGAAGACCGATATCAAGAAAGGTATTTTAATTTTTCTGGTCTTATTAGGATTGTATATTTTTCATCTTTTTCTATTTTTGTGTCTATTGAGGAATGAAAATCCGGCTTATTCCAATATCTGTCCGACTGGCTGTAGGTTCCAGTAAACTTTTAACACAAAAGGATGTTGAACACAAATAAATTTTCTCAATGACTATTTCCTATTAAAGGCCAGATTCCAGATCAATATACCTGTTAGAAGTTATAATAATTTTCAGAGTTGTTCACGGGCTTAACTATGTCATTGTTGTTCGTGTGCATATTCTCCTCCTACGGCTTGGCTTTCTACTTCGGGACTTACCTCATCGTCCATGAGCCTCAGCACTACAACGCCGACATTATGTTTTCAGTAAGTGCTTCTTCATGATTTGGTTTAGGTACCTATAATATAGGTAGCCTATAGGACTTCTGCATGTCAAAGAATTAGTAGGCTAAAGTGGCAGTGGGCTGGTCGCATTTGCCGTAGAACCGATGGCTGTTGGTTCTAAAGTGGAGACCACGAATCGGCGTGGTAGAGCGTCCTGAACTAGATGGGGCGATAATATCGTAAGGCGCACCGGGCAAAGATTGGATGAGAACACCTGGAGATCAAGCTCAGTGGCGTGCTATGGGAGAAGCATAATGTCCAGCAGTGGACTATGCAGGCTGAAGATGGGGATATGTATGCTGTCTGTATAGACGGGAAATATATTTCACAAGGCTATATAAACGTCAATTGAGAGACGAGGTTAATCTAATATCACTTCAGTGATGGATGTCTTTTCCAGGTGTTTATAGGCATCATAAACGGCCTGCAATACCTCGGCATGACGGGTATGCTGGTGAGCTCATTCGGTTCTGCCCGAGGAGCTGGAGCCCACATCTTCCACCTGATAGACAAGGTGCCAACCATCAACCCTTTGCTCGACAGGGGGCTGAAGCCTCACGCGGTGGAAGGAGAATTGAGTTCCAGAACGTGGTGTTTCGGTATCCGGCTAGGCCTGATATAACTGTTAGTATTTTTAAGTTTTTGATAGTTTAGTTTAGAGTTAGAGAAACGAAAGAGAGGAGAGAGGCCTTTGCCGAGCAGCGGGTGGTGTTAGCTAGTAAGAATAATAAGATAAAGAATGATAATAAGAAATTGCAATGTGTTAACATTTTCGCCTTTTGCCCCCCTTTCAATGGAATGCAGAAAATTCTAACACGGGAAAAATTCTACTATAATCTTGATTTTTCGTTAAGGTTAGTAGGATTTCTGTTTACCAAAAGGTTGGTCCATCTATTTCTAACATAGGCTACCCATTTTCCTAGTTTTGACAAAAAATACTGTTTCCTTTTTACCTATAGGTATAATATGCTCTTTTGAATAGAAATGGAATTAATATTATGAAATGAATAAGAAATGCTGAGTACCGTACCTAAGTACTAAGTATTCCAATCATAGGTGTTAAACGGGATAAACTTGAGCCTGAATCGAGGGCAGTCTGCGGCGCTGGTGGGTCATTCTGGGTGCGGCAAGTCCACGACCATCCAGCTCGTCTGCCGCTACTACGATGTCATCGAAGGCAAGGTATATTCGCAGTCATATAAAGTAGATTCTTTGCCTACATCCTATTACTCAGTTTAGGGCATTAACAGCTTCATAAAAAGCTGTTTTCGCCACGATGAACAGCATTTTGAGGGGTAGGTATATCGGGAAGAATTGTGTATATCTGTAATTGCGACGAGTTGTCAGCTCAATCGCCTAGATTGTAATACACTGAAACATCGGATCCGTCTAGGTACTGGCTGTTACATAATGTCTGGTCTTTTTTATTTTCTTCTTTCATTGACAAAATCCATACTTTCTATAGGTGCTTTTTGATGGGAATTCTTTTTTCTTGATAGACAATCAGGTGATTTAACCTGCATTGTCCTAACCTACTGTTTTTATTTTATTTTTTCAGAGTTCCTGGCTGAGGCAGCTTACTTCAGCGTTGATCCTTATCAACGGATGAAACTGAGTAGTGTTTTTCCCTGCGATATGATTGGAGGACAAATCGCCAAGTACGTTTAAAGATACTCAAGATAATTATTATCATCGATAAAACTTTAATTTTCTAAGCAAAATTATCATCAACGCCATACGATTCGCGCGAAAATTCAAGAGGCGGAAGTAGTACCTATAGTGATGTGATGAGCCACAAGGTATAATCTTATATGATCGCAGCTAGTGTTGCGCTGTTTTCCGTAACAGAGGTAATTAATTTGCATTAATATAAACTTCTCATTTCTTTTCAAGGGTGATAGAAAGCAAGCACAAGGAGTATAAAGTGGGTACATGGGTGATGGGCCACTTTGGGTGGCGAACGCACACGGTGGTGAATCCGGTGGAAGATGAGAAGAAAAAGTGGCCAGAAACCATTCCCTCTACGCTTTACCTGACTTAGGAGATCTACCTGTCTCTTTGGGATTGGGCGTCTGTGGCCGAGTCGGGTAAGATAAGGAGTAAAATAGTAAAAGGGTAAAAACCTTAATTGGGCTAGATCAGTCCATGTTTTTGAACAATTAACTAGAAAATTTTCAAAAATTAATTTGGGTTTTTCAACTAAGATTTTCATACAACGTCATTGCAATTTGTATAAAAGAACTCTTTTTTTTTTGAGGTTTTCCTAAAGGGCCCCGGACACGGTCAAACGGTTTGAGTCAAACCTTGGCCCTATATGTCTAACAAAATTGGACCAAAAGCATAGGCCGAGCTACTCCACAGAAGGTAGGTAGGATGTATGTATGCAGCCATCTATCTACCAAACACCCTCACACCCTGTATCTGTGCCTAGACTGCCTTGGTACTGTAAAATAACTTACTTCTTACCACAATATTTTACAGAAACACCGCATACTTTGGCTTAACGCAGCTTTGCCAGCCCAAGCCCGGCGAGACGGTAGTCGTGTCTGGAGCGGCGGGTGCTGTCGGCTCCCACGTCG
>JARACY010006203.1:0-18258 GCA_029255725.1 Scrobipalpa atriplicella
AACAGAGCACGAGTGAGGAAAGGACCAAAGAATTAGGTACAGTTCGGATTTTATACGGTACTTTAAGTAAGAGGTGAACAAATTGGTATATTGAAAGTTTTATTTGTATTGTCATATAAATAAAATCCATATTAATAAAATCATTTATATTTACGGTCAGTAAATATTTAGATAGACCAGTAAAAATGAAGGGTGAAGAAATAGCAGGTGTAAGGAACACAGCTTCCACAAACTGATATGGGTTGTTCCCTGCTCAGTCAACGAAACTGAACAACTTCCACGGGAAATTTTTTCAGGAGATGAAAAAAATGACTTTCTCATACAAAATTACCAATTTCCTAAAAGTTTTTTTCTAGTGATAGATGTTCAGTTTCGTTGACTGAGCAACTCCTATCAGTTTGCGGGAAGCTGTCTCTTACACCCCGTATAGCCTTGCTGTAATGGGCATAATGCACCAAAACTTATTATCTATGTATGGTAAAAGATGCAGCTGGTATTTTTTTTTACCTGTATGTTAGTATGCAAAGATATTCCTTTTCTATTAAGGCCATAAATCGCTACCTGGCTTCTAATAAAAATCACCCTTAAAGGGCCTTAAAGTGTATTCCTAGCCACTTTGTCGCTTCGCTAAAAATATAAAATGTCATATTTGCAAAGCCATTAACAGTTGATTATTCAAAAAGCCAATGCATTTAAATAGGTTTAGTGCCAATTAGAGCTAGATGGTCTTTATAAGTTGATCCCATCAGTCTATCTGTCACATGGTACGTTAAAATGGGCAACACTGAGTAGAAAAATGGTAAATTGGAGCCGCCATTTTGTTAAAATGTTTCATTTTTTATTTTTGCAGATTCTCAATGCCATAGATGGTGTTAATATGTAAGTGCAGTAGTAAGTAATAAACTTACTAAAATAAAACAAGATAAACTCATCCTACAGTGATCAAATTTTGTTTAACATTGGATATTTTGCATTATAACGAGTTTCAATTGCACCATTAACATAACTTTACATAGCAACTAAGCAGTATATTTAGTTATTATAGGATATAATACACTTTTTATCTTTAGCGCTGTCATAGTTCATTCATCAAAGTTCATGCAAACCAGAGTTATGTTTTCAGATTTTGACAAGCTTTGGCATCGGTTCGTAGCCAAGCCATAAATGATTAAAAAAATAAACTAGATAGACCTAGATCAAGAATAAGTTCCAGTTTGTATAATAACTGATCTTTGCGACGCAGAATGCACACTCCATTAAAATTCATACTCCACGTCAACAGAGCACAGCACTTTATGTGCAAAGCAGGTAATCTATTACTTTGAGGTGGCAACACTGGCGGCCGTGCACAAAATGGGCATAGCCTATTTATTGTTATTGAATATTGCAGATAGATGGCAGTCATTGCAAGGTTGATGTCGATCATATTTTACATAAGAAACGTATTATTTAGTGGTTTGAAATTGATAGGATTATTAATTGCTGCGAAGGTTCTTGTAGCATTTCTTGAGTAGAAGCAATCCATCTAGAATCCATTTATTCATTGGAGTTGTGTTTGCAATATATTGTCTCTGATCAAGGCTCAAGGGGACAGAAAATAATATTTATAAAAGCAAAGAATTGAAGTTTGAAGAATGATTTTCTCAAAAATATTAACTTACAATAATCAAAAAATTACGTTTGTATTTACTTGGAGCAACGCTAAAAACAGTACTTATATTCAATGTAGGTAGCTACTAATTGTGCTGTATACAAGTGTTGTATACAAACTAATTACATATTTATTTAACGCATAATGCTACTAAACCATTCTACATAATTTACTACCACTACTTTTAATGAAACGTACCAAATGCCATAATTTTTGTTCTACAATAACACATGTGTTTGCTAATAAAATTGGTCACACTAATTAATGTCAAACTTCTAGGCCGTTTACACATTTACTTTATTACACAACACGGTTCCATACAGGATATTAAATAATAATGGGTGTTATTTCGAAACATTTTTTGAAAGAACATAACTGAAATCGTTGCAAAGACAAATTTATTGTGCCTTTTTATATTTTGTGCGCATTATTTTTCTCAATGTTAATTAATTTTTTCGAAATGTGGCGGGGTTAGAAATTTAAATAGCATGACCCCATGGCGAAAAACATACATAATACCATGCATAGTATATCCTTATGTAAATTAAAATCCGGCAAAGGGTTAAATCTATCTAGGTACATAATGGGACTGCGTTCTTCCAAGCCAATAACCAGCATTGGACTGTTGAGGCTAATAGGCAGTTATATTACTAAATAGGTAAGGCTATTGAGTAAAGACTAGTTTATTTTACTATAATTATCATCATCAGCCTGTATCAGTCCACTACTGGACATAGGCCTCTCCCATGGCACGCCACTCAGCTCGGACTTCAGCCGTTCTCGTCCCATTTCTGTCCGCTTTCTTACGAATATCATCGCCCCACCTGTTTCAGGACGTTCTACACTACGTTATTATACCATGCCCAATTTATATTCTAAGTTCAATGTTTCGAGCATTCACCTTAGTAAACAGTACTGTTTTCCACCCTTTCATACATTTAAGCTTAGGTAAGACAATTAATAATGCTCCTTGCTTGTCACGAGGTAATCGATGTCAAACAACCTGGATACTAGTTTTAATAACAGTTGCCAGCGAGTCATAGAATAAATTACGCGTAAAAATGTAGAACGTTTGTGTTGAGATATAGAGTCGTACTGGAAGTGCCATTTTGAGAAATAACTTGCGATCTACAAAATAACTCCAGTAGAGTGGAGACACATGTTTTAATCTACACTTCATTTTGACCTACAAGCATTTGTACCTTAATGTTATAGAGGAAACCTTTGCTTGTTCATTGGTTTGTTAAGGATTTAAGTAGTAGTCATTACTGCCGGAACGTTTTCTTTTTAATTTATTCACAATTTTAAAGCTACGTTAAGATGAAAGTTCGTGAATGAATTTTCTTACTAAGGCTCCTACACCACGCTATACAGTGTAGAGTCTACCTACACCAATATCCCGTCGTAAAATATTGACGGAGGGATTAGTGTAGAGCGTTTGTATGTAAAAACTGTTCACGGTGAAACCTCTTAATCGGAAATTACATTTTTTAATACGTGAATCTTTCTTTTCTTAATGGATGATTTAAATCTTTTTCGAAATGCATTGTCTGAAAGCTAGTCAAATACGAGTTGAAATATCTTTGTGCGAAATGTACTGTACATGTACCAGACTGACTATAATAATCATAAAAACATACATACTTCATGCCACATCTAGGCAGCTTACATCCGCGTCACATAGACACGGGCCTGCAGGGCTTCGTCGAGTAAAGTTTAAACAAAATAGTACAAACAAAACTGGCATTAGCTCACAACTGCACAACTGGTCGGGCACATGGCGTCGGCCATTGTTTTATTGCGCGATCTAGCATAGTGAGTTGCTAATCGTTGAGGGTAACTAAATATGGATTCAACTGTGTTATTCCTCGTCGTATAAATTGCTGGAGGTTTGCTAACAAAATTAACAGAATGGCTTTGATTTCTATACCTATGAATTCGTAGTATTTATGAAGAGAATAGTCAATTGAGTCTTTCGCTCAAGTATTTTTTGTGAGCTTAATTGGTGTAGTGTGAATTTAAATTGTATTGGTACCTATATTTTTGTTTATAAACTTTGCCATTATGTCAAACCTTAAGTCTTGTTCATTGTACTTAAAATATCTTTGTATTTATTAAATGGGTTTACTAATATTTTAAAACAGGGTAGTTTTAATTATATTCTTAGTAAAGATGCGTTTTGTTATAAACTTAAGCTTTAATGACCATCTTTTATAAGTAGCTTCAGCATGAATAACTCTTCTTTTCTTTGCAAGCTCTCCAAAATATTATTTGCTCTAGAAACTCAAGACACAGCACCCTTCATAATCAAAATTAACCCTCAACTGCTTCAACTTTCTATTTCCGAAGATTCCCACTATCAATTTCACAGTCCAAATAATTGTCTATTCTCTGCATCCCAAGCAAATCTTTTTTTTTCTTTTAACCCTTTGACTACCGCGCAGGTGTTCAAAGACTTCCTGCCAGTGAAAGGGTTAACAAATGTCGAACAAAAGGGCCTAAACATCCCTTTGTCATGTTTTTTATGATTTTTTTCAATCTCAGGTGGTAAGACATTTTTAAGGGATGTTAAACACAGGTTGCGGAGAAAGTGTTGTGTTTTTTTTGTGGCATCTAAAGGGTTGAATTGGTGAAAGTGAATCGAAAACTGTTTGTGCTGTTTTTATTAGATTTGTCTTTACATTTTAATAGGAAAGAATAGGAGCTATCCACACAACTCCCAAAAACACTGGGACAAACCCGTTTGGGGTTTATCAGTGTAATTTATATTTTAAGTGTTCTGTTTTGTAAATTAATGTTTAAAATAAAAAAAAAATAAAAAAAAAAACTATAAAACACATTGGGAGATGCTGATGAGTTTCGTTGACTGTGTTAGATTTTTTCTTTGGCTGGGTTTACATATTGTACCAAAAATGTGACAAAATGATCTAATAAGTACAGTTTGATAATATTTTCTATTTTGGATCACTATTTGTATGAGACTACTTAGTTTATTGGTTCTGTTATTTTTTTTTCGTTAATCGACATCAACTTTAATTTAAGTACATTCAACTCTTCAGGGTAACAGGGTTGCTCCAAAACGATCGAGATTAATAACCTCCACAATTATACGAAATTTTATGGAAAATTACAAACAATTAGCCGAGAAAAATTTATCCGTTTGGAGCGGCCCTGGTACCCTGAAGAGTTGGTTGACTACAAGACAAAATTCTCGATTTGTATTTTTTTTTTTTGTTATGGCACTAGAATAACTTTTTGCTAATTTGTGTACCTGAATTGACAAGTTTTTGTTCCCAAGTAATCTCACCAGAAGCACGTCTAAAAACTGTCAATCATCTTTCAATTTTCTCATCAGTTGATTCTGTGAACTACACCGGGGGTCCGACTTCTTAGAAACTAGACTTCTATTAACTTCAGTTTCCATTCTACTAAGCTTATGCGCCTTTGTAATTTGAGACAAACTTTGAGATTTTTTAGAATTCGATACAAAAAAAATGTAAGCATGTTTTTGAGGAATTTGCGATTATTAACATGTAAAAAACTCGTATAGTATTCTTTCTTTGTTAAAGACTCATTTGATCTAGTAGCCTATGATCTCCATTTATGATACGACCTATGGATAGGACATCAACCATAATGCCAAGACATGACCATTAGGTATAAAGGCGTGATTTTATGTATGTATGTATTTATGACCATAGAGAGAATATTGCAGGGTCGAACAATTTACATGTTCAACCGACGCAACAGCATGGATCGTTCAGAATCGGTCTGATTCATACCATCAAGTGATCAATCATCAATTTTAAGACCCTATCCACCACGACAGTAACTTGTTAGTTTAAAAATTCTGCTATAATCTGTACAACATAGCTTGATCTTTTTGACACATGTCAAACACATACCGTTATGAAGGAGTCTCTTTCGCACCTGTGATGTTTTGATATTTCCTACCTGCTGTCACAGGACTCAAGCTACATTGGACAAAGTATAGTTTAGTCAAATTGACAATTCGTTTGACACAACTGTCTACGATAACAAAATGTCGTGCTCTCATGCCTACCATTTGCTAAACCTCTTATACCCCTTATCTTTTGTTCTATCCATCGATCTATTTCAGTAGAATAAAGCCCCAGGTATTGCCAATTAACGTGACAAAACTAGAGGCTGATAATGTCACTCGCACCTTGGCCAGGTGGCACGTCATGAAGTCATGAACTCATGACAAAAACCACCACCTAACGTACTTTATGTAATAGTTCAGTTTGTTTTGTTCTCTTTGCAGCTAGGGGACATTGGCTTGTGGTGCGATGTTTGGTTAGTGAGGAGATGAGTTTTTTAAAATTGAGAATACCATCATCATAGTCATCATCATTTTCAGCTATTTGTCGTCCAGTTTCGGACATTGGCCTCTCCCTCCTTGCTAGGCGATTTTGGGCCTTACGCATTCAGTCATGTCCTCCGTGTCGTCTGTTGTCGTCCATCTTGATTTTCATATACCGGGTGTAAGGGACAGCGTCCCGCAAACTGATAGGGGTTGCTCAGTCAACGATATGGAACAACTATCACCAGGATTTCTTTTCAGGAAATGAAAAAATAATTTTGCTTTTCCATATAAATTGTCTGATCAAGGTGGTAATTTTATATGGAAAAGCAATTTTTTTTTTTCATTTCCTGAAAAAATATCCTTGTGATTGTTGTTCAGTATCGTTGAATGAACAACGCCTATCAGTTTGCGGGACGCTGTCCCTTACACCCCGTATAAAAAAGAGGTTAAAGTAATACATAATGTTTAGACCTCAAAGATCTAGGATAAAAAATGAAGCATGATTAAACTTACTTGAAAATACTTGAGCGAAAGGACTCAATTAGCTATTCTCTTCATAAATACTACGAATTCATAGGTATAGAAATCAAAGCCATTCTGTTAATTTTGTTAGCAAACCTCCAGCAATTTATACGACGAGGAATAACACAGTTGAATCCATATTTAGTTACCCTCAACGATTAGCACTCACTATGCTAGATCGCGCAATAAAACAATGGCCGACGCCATGTGCCCGACCAGTTGTGCAGTTGTGAGCTAATGCCAGTTTTGTTTGTACTTTTTGTTTAAACTTTACTCGACGAAGCCCTGCAGGCCCGTGTCTATGTGACGCGGATGTAAGCTGCCTAGATGTGGCATGAAGTATGTATGTTTTTATGATTATTATAGTCAGTCTGGTACATGTACAGTACATTTCGCACAAAGATATTTCAACTCGTATTTGACTAGCTTTCAGACAATGCATTTCGAAAAAGATTTAAATCATCCATTAAGAAAAGAAAGATTCACGTATTAAAAAATGTAATTTCCGATTAAGAGGTTTCACCGTGAACAGTTTTACATACAAACGCTCTACACTAATCCCTCCGTCAAATATTTACGACGGGATATTGGTGTAGGTAGACTCTACACTGTATAGCGTGGTGTAGGAGCCTTAGTAAGAAAAATCATTCACGAACTTTCATCTTAACGTAGCTTTAAAATTGTGAATAAATTAAAAAGAAAACGTTCCGGCAGTAATGACTACTACTTAAATCCTTAACAAACCAATGAACAAGCAAAGGTTTCCTCTATAACATTAAGGTACAAATGCTTGTAGGTCAAAATGAAGTGTAGATTAAAACATGTGTCTCCACTCTACTGGAGTTATTTTGTAGATCGCAAGTTATTTCTCAAAATGGCACTTCCAGTACGACTCTATATCTCAACACAAACGTTCTACATTTTTTACGCGTAATTTATTCTATGACTCGCTGGCAACTGTTATTAAAACTAGTATCCAGGTTGTTTGACATCGATTACCTCGTGACAAGCAAGGAGCATTATTAATTGTCTTACCTAAGCTTAAATGTATGAAAGGGTGGAAAACAGTACTGTTTACTAAGGTGAATGCTCGAAACATTGAACTTAGAATATAAATTGGGCATGGTATAATAACGTAGTGTAGAACGTCCTGAAACCAGGTGGGGCGATGATATTCGTAAGAAAGCGGACAGAAATGGGACGAGAACGGCTGAAGTCCGAGCTGAGTGGCGTGCCATGGGAGAGGCCTATGTCCAGTAGTGGACTGATACAGGCTGATGATGATAATTATAGTAAAATAAACTAGTCTTTACTCAATAGCCTTATACCTATTTAGTAATATAACTGCCATATTAGCCTCAACAGTCCAATGCTGGTTATTGGCTTGGAAGAACGCAGTCCCATTATGTACCTAGATAGATTTAACCCTTTGCCGGATTTTAATTTACATAAGGATATACTATGCATGGTATTATGTATGTTTTTCGCCATGGGGTCATGCTATTTAAATTTCTAACCCGCCACATTTCGAAAAATTAATTAACATTGAGAAAAATAATGCGCACAAATATAAAAGGCACAATAAATTTGTCTTTGCAACGATTTCAGTTATGTTCTTTCAAAAAATGTTTCGAAATAACACCCATTATTATTTAATATCCTGTATGGAACCGTGTTGTGTAATAAAGTAAATGTGTAAACGGCCTAGAAGTTTGACATTAATTAGTGTGACCAATTTATTAGCAAACACATGTGTTATTGTATGAACAAAAATTATGGCATTTGGTACGTTTCATTAAAAGTAGTGGTAGTAAATTATGTAGAATGGTTTAGTAGCATTATGCGTTAAATAAATATGTAATTAGTTTGTATACAACACTTGTATACACGCACAATTAGTAGCTACCTACATTGAATATAAGTACTGTTTTTAGCGTTGCTCCAAGTAAATACAAACGTAATTTTTTGATTATTGTAAGTTAATATTTTTGAGAAAATCATTCTTCAACTTCAATTCTTTGCTTTTATAAATATTATTTTCTGTCCCCTTGAGCCTTGATCAGAGACAAATATATTGCAAACACAACTCCAATGAATAAATGGATTCTAGATGGATTGCTCTACTCAAGAAATGCTACAAGAACCTTCGCAGCAATTAATAATCCTATCAATTTCAAACCACTAAATAATACGTTTCTTATGTAAAATATGATCGACATCAACCTTGCAATGACTGCCATCTATCTGCAATATTCAATAACAATAAATAGGCTATGCCCATTTTGTGCACGGCCGCCAGTGTTGCCACCTCAAAGTAATAGATTACCTGCTTTGCACATAAAGTGCTGTGCTCTGTTGACGTGGAGTATGAAATTTTAATGGAGTGTGCATTCTGCGTCGCAAAGATCAGTTATTATACAAACTGGAACTTATTCTTGATCTAGGTCTATCTAGTTTATTTTTTTAATCATTTATGGCTTGGCTACGAACCGATGCCAAAGCTTGTCAAAATCTGAAAACATAACTCTGGTTTGCATGAACTTTGATGAATGAACTATGACAGCGCTAAAGATAAAAAGTGTATTATATCCTATAATAACTAAATATACTGCTTAGTTGCTATGTAAAGTTATGTTAATGGTGCAATTGAAACTCGTTATAATGCAAAATATCCAATGTTAAACAAAATTTGATCACGTGTAGGATGAGTTTATCTTGTTTTATTTTAGTAAGTTTATTACTTACCTACTGCACTTACATATTAACACCATCTATGGCATTGAGAATCTGCAAAAATAAAAAATGAAACATTTTAACAAAATGGCGGCTCCAATTTTACCATTTTTCTACTCAGTGTTGCCATTTTAACGTACCATGTGACAGATAGACTGATGGGATCAACTTATAAAGACCATCTAGCTCTAATTGGCACTAAACCTATTTAAATGCATTGGCTTTTTGAATAATCAACTGTTAATGGCTTTGCAAATATGACATTTTATATTTTTAGCGAAGCGACAAAGTGGCTAGGAATACACTTTAAGCCCTTTAAGGGTGATTTTTATTAGAAGCCAGGTAGCGATTTATGGCCTTAATAGAAAAGGAATATCTTTGCATACTAACATACAGGTAAAAAAAATACCAGCTGCATCTTTTACCATACATAGATAATAAGTTTTGGTGCATTATGCCCATTACAGCAAGGCTATACGGGGTGTAAGAGACAGCTTCCCGCAAACTGATAGGAGTTGCTCAGTCAACGAAACTGAACATCTATCACTAGAAAAAACTTTTAGGAAATTGGTAATTTTGTATGAGAAAGTCATTTTTTTCATCTCCTGAAAAAATTTCCCGGTGGAAGTTGTTCAGTTTCGTTGACTGAGCAGGGAACAACCCATATCAGTTTGTGGAAGCTGTGTTCCTTACACCTGCTATTTCTTCACCCTTCATTTTTACTGGTCTATCTAAATATTTACTGACCGTAAATATAATATGATTTTATTAATATGGATTTTATTTATATGACAATACAAATAAAACTTTCAATATACCAATTTGTTCACCTCTTACTTAAAGTACCGTATAAAATCCGAACTGTACCTAATTCTTTGGTCCTTTCCTCACTCGTGCTCTGTTGACTTTATCGATGACTTTAGTATTTTTCACAAAGCAGGACAAAAAAAATTGACAGCATAACATTTTATGACATTTTAGAGGAATCTCTTTCGCAGCTTTACAGTTGAAAAAAAAAACTGTTTTCATATTTTTACCTGCTGCCAAGATGTCCAGTTCATAATGTGGAAAATGTCAAAATACTATACAATAGGTACCTTTCTAATCTAGCCTTAGTAAGCAACTGTCTCAGAACAGTGGAAAATTGGCCCATAAAAAAAATGTTGCAAATTGAAAGAGCACAAGTGAGGAAAAGGTCTTTAAATCCTTAAAGCCTTAAGCGCCGGCGCCTATTATGGACACTCCAGCTAAGCCAAGGATAAACCTAGTGCTTTTTGCTATTGTATTGATTATTTATAATGATTATTGGATCTTTACGCCATTATAATTTTATTGTGTTAATATTAATAATTAATAAAATTATTAAGCTACTATTTAATAATCTGACTTGGCTACTTATTGAAAGTACTTTCTTCCTATTAACTATTGTATTACGATTTGCTTAGTTTTTTTTTAAAGTGAATTCTGATTACTTGTGGTACTGCTAAGCCAATAATCTCCTTTTATTTTTTTTTCTTATCATAATAGTCTAAAATACCGGAGCCGGACTAATCCCAAATCTATGATAAATTATTATGATCATTAGTGAATTTTGCTGCTTGTATTGTAGCTGAAGATTATAAAATAGTTGTATATCTGTGTCTGATAAAACTTCCAGCTGCAAATACATTTTAAAGTTATATTTCGGTAATTTTACTCCACTCACATTTGCTTACAATGTTACTTTTGTTTGTGTTTTGAAAAAAACGCGTTTCTGTTTCCGCAGTGGACCGCGCTAGGAGATAAATCCCGAACCAGAAATCGAAGCTGCCACTCTCAGTAAAGATTCCAAGAACATACCAACCCAACCTCTTTGCTATTAATGGCACTACCTATATATTGTTTATTTAGTATCGCATTCTTAAGGCAGCAGCATTACAATGGCTTCCTAGTTAGGCAACTAATGACCCAAAGGCATTTTCAGAGCACCAATAATTCTAAATTATTTGAATTATATACCAATTTTCGTCTAACTTAATAATTATTAGCAATTATTTGAAGTCATAAAGATTGTCGGCCAAAATATTTTGAAATTAGAAGGTAGTTTTAAGTCAACCTTATTAGCTAAGGTCTGAATTAGAATTTGGTATTCGAATTTTATGAGTTCAACACTAAAGCATTCACTATTATATGAAATGGAGCGTTTATTGTGCTTTGAAAAGCACGTTACGACGTTGTAGTAAGTTACTATCATCACTGAATAATAAATAGTATCCTATCATGTCCTTTAAACAGGTACATTGTAGTAATGTGGGATGATACTACAGGATGTTTAAATATGCGCCATATCTTGGAGGGTGTTCTGTCATAAAACATATTTAAAAAAAGCCTGTTAAAAAATGACGTTTCTATGATCACATTTCGATCAAACAAAGTATGGGATTTTTTTTTTCGACTAGGATATGTAGGATTTTACATAATATTTTTCATATTCATGTGATCCTTATCGTCGATACTAAAATATCACCTTAGCTATGAAAGACACGCTATGAAATTAAAACCCCGTATAGGGTCTTCGTGTGATTAAATAATACTAACAACTAGGAGTACCTACGTCTGTTAATAAATGACACACTTAAATGACATACTTATTACATCAAAATCATGACAATACTTTAACAGATAAAACATTCATAGACCATGAAAACGTTACAATACAGCAGATGTCGATTGTCGATATCCGACATCGACAAATTTATAGCCATTTTGTCTGTCGGCTAACAAAAATGAACACAACGATTAAATGTCAAGTCAACAGCCAGGCTGTTAGGCTACATTTGTTAGGTGCCTTGACTTTTTAGATAGACAGGAGGCCCTTAAAATAGATAGATAGGGCATTTTTCCACTAGATCCACGGCAACGGTAACGGCACGGTATTGTCGACGGCATTGTGGAAGAGATAAAGTATGAAAATAAATGAAATTATATGGCACGCGCTTTTCTACTTGCCGGCACGGCAAAGGCACGGCATTGATTCTTAACACAAGGGTACTATCGTCGCCGGCCTACCAAACTGCATAGTATGTTTTGTATTCGCACGTAGCATGCGCGCGTGTGCGTGTGCTCTCAGATTGGAACTAGGTGGACGACATCGTCTACCGTCCTAGTGGAAAAACAGAGCCACTGTATCGTGACGGTATCGTTTCCAAAAACAAACAACAGGAAATGTGAACAAATGAAAACAAGAGTACAATTAAGGCGGCCTTATTGCTACGGTAGCAATTTCTACCAGGCAACCCTTGTGTAGGTAAAGGAAATTAAACGTAGACAATGCGGGATATCTTGCCGTTGCTGTATCGTCTAGTGGAAAAACAGCCATAGACAGAAGGCCTTTAAAATAGATAGATAGACAGACATATTGTTGGGAACGTTTTGAATGTAAACGGTGGTACAATTAATGTGCAATGATGCCACTGGCTATAGCAGGTGTTTGCGGGCTACTGACAAGGAACTTTTTAATGCATTATTGTGACGTCATATTATATTGTTTCTTGGTAAGTATTGTAATTTGCCGGACATTATTAAACGTTTATTTTATAACAGAAAGCTTAACGCGTGCGTAATAAATTCTAAAGTAGGCAAGATGGAAAAAAAAGGATCAACTTAGTAAAATATTCCACTGCACTGACACGGAAGACAGAATGTTATAAATATGTCCCATAAAATCATTGGAATAGGACTAAAATTAAGTTTACATACATATTTCGGTACTTTAGCAAATATCTTTTATTAAAAATATATTAAATGACAAGCAATAAATTAAAAAAATTCAAAAACATAATTGCAGCATTCACCATTGAAAGTATATTTTTGACAAAGAATATCACTGTATTGCTTCCATGCTGGACTGGGAGCGATGGAAAAACATAGAATGTGCCAGCTGCATCTCCTCCCGGGCATGCTGTAAAAACCAGCTAAGGAATACGAGGGTTTCAATTATTGCAATTTAGGCGATAGGCTGACAACCCATCACTAAAGCAATACACTACCTACATAATCATCTGTAATTAATAGCCCTCAAAACTTGTCAGACGTGGCGGGACGACCTTATTTAGGTCGTTTTCGCTCTGCCTACCCCATTTGGGATAAAGGCGTGATTTTATGTATGTACCTATGTATGTAATATCACTGTATCTCAAAAAACTTATCAACAATTCAAAAGCAAAAATACTCTCAATTAGTCCCCTCATCAATAAATTTCCTGGTTCGCCAATTCCCATTACGGGATTGGGACTTAAAGCGACTAGGCGTTATCATAACTCCGGACCAGACGACACTGATTGTAATAGGATCGTGCCAAATCGTAAAGAAACGTTCGACGAAACGAAACACGAAGACAACTTTATGATTTGCACAGGGGCGGACTCAGGACTCCAGCTTGGATGGATCGTTTTAATAAAAAAGTACCTCAAACTTTTTAAAACCTCCACAAGAAGTGAAAACATCATTGCTCTAAAACCCAACCTAAACCTTAATATGAGTGAACTAGAGTTTATTAGGGAACAATAGGGCTGGCATGTACTCATCGTACAAAAGTCCTTTAAAACCGTAAAAAAAAGAAGTAAAAAGAAAGAAAATTGTAGAACTTAAAAAATTTTTCGTGTAAACCCTTAAGCCACCATACAAGACATCTATCAGACATAATAGTCAGAAGGCTGTTTAAGTTGCCAATTAGATACTTCATGCATTGTGGTGATATAATTTCTTTTAAGTAATAGCCGCGAACCAGCAGAATCCGGAAATCATAGGTATCTAACTATAGTAAAAAAACACTTTAGCTTATTGTCCCTAAAATTACCTGAACACACTAAATAAAATTCTATTTACCGTTTACATTCAGACGACGGACACGGATAAAATTATAAGCGCAACACAATATGTTTAGGTGTTTACTCTCTTCCTTGTAAATAAACTGTTGCTGTTACCGTCTTCGAATATATTTTTTGTGTGGTGTTCTAATATCCGTGACACCTCGATACGGCCCTGCTTCGATTCTTTGGCAACAGAATGCAATACTACTGAAGAGCAGCAATTTCTTATTGATTGTAGTAAAATATTCGACTGTTTATATCTCGTTGCAGTTTACTGCTCTGCTTCTTTGCAGCTTTGTGCTGCTTTATGTAGCTGCATAACAGCAGTATAATAGCAGCAGTAAAGTTGTTAATGGTTATTGCGACGACACTCGTAAGAGAATGTTTACGAGTTATTTTCTCCCGATTTTATGCTTTTTATTATAGACATAGTTTGTTTTAGAGGTAGAGTTAGCTACTGAACAGGATTTGATTTTTAATTTAACTTACTTCTTGACTTACTGGGTGTAAGGGACAGCTTCCCGCAAACTGACAGAGGTTGCTCAGTCTACGAAACTGAACAACTTTCACCAGGAAATTCATTCAGGAAATGAAAAAAGTCTGGCTTTTTTTCCATACAAATTGTCTGATCGAGGTGGTCATTTTGTATGGGAAAGTCAAAAAAATGATTCATTTCCTGAAAAAAAAACTGGCGTAAGTTGTTCAGCTTCGTTGATGAGCAACCCCTATCAGTTTGCGGGAAGCTGTCCCTTACACCCCGTATAGTCTCTCTCACGAAGCTTCCAACAATTCATTTATGTGAGATCATTCAGATGCTTATCCAGCAAGCCTGTGATTCCATATTGTCCTGGGTAGACCTCTAGGTCTCACCACTACGTACTTATAGAAATAAAACTCTACCCATCTTCATACCAATCTAACTATCTTGCAACGTTCAGTTCCACCACCGTTTTCCCTTTGTATATGGCGTAAGGCATTGCGACATCGTCCCTATTGGCCATAATTCACTCCGTCCAGTTACTTATTCTAATTCTTAGTAGCACTGTCACTTTCTTAACTTTGACATAAAAACAGGATAGCAAACAATTACGTGAGTTTGACATTTCTTATCTGACATAAGACTGCTTAAATTAAGTAAAATTAGTGAGCACGCTCTATGGTCATTCCTTATTTAAAGCACCGTACGTCAAATTAAGAATGTCAAAGTCACGTGTTTGTTTGCTATCCTGTTCTTATGTCAAATTTAAGAAAGTGACAGCGCTACTAAGAATAAGAATTAGTAATGTGCGTCCTGATTTAGCACCATTGTCTTTCATCATCTTTACCTATATGTTTAACTAAACAGTATCCATAGTTTCAACAACGTGCATTGGATGGGTATCAAATGCACCCCCAGGCACAGCCGAAAGGTTTCTAATCTCTTTGTGCGCGGATTTCCGTCTCAGAATTCGACGATCGAATGTCCTGCGCAGACGATCACAGATATCCATTCTCCATTCTGTTTTGGTTCTAAATTCAAAACATTTTGTGTCTGGCTGGAAGATATGGTTACGGCTTTTGTTTTTAGTCTGATTCGAAGTTTGAAATGTTTTGTTTGTGTCTTTATATTTAATAAGTAGGTTTATTTTAGGGTGATTAATTTATATAGGGTCATTTTTAATCTGAATAGGCTTTATGGCTAATTTATTTTCAAAAGTTTTCTTCAAAGTCAAAGTTATTAGTTATCAATTATCACAATATATCCAATATACTTCGACAACATGACGTTACAACATGATTATTATGAAATCAAGTAGGTACTGCTCAGCTGAAAACTGAGAGTGAACTTATCCCCATAAGCCAGTTGTGGAGTTCCAATACAACCAGAATGAATAGCAGGGTAAAAAAAGCCAGACTTTTTTCATTTCCTGAATGAATTTCCTGGTGAAAGTTGTTCAGTTTCGTAGACTGAGCAACCTCTGTCAGTTTGCGGGAAGCTGTCCCTTACACCCAGTAAGTCAAGAAGTAAGTTAAATTAAAAATCAAATCCTGTTCAGTAGCTAACTCTACCTCTAAAACAAACTATGTCTATAATAAAAAGCATAAAATCGGGAGAAAATAACTCGTAAACATTCTCTTACGAGTGTCGTCGCAATAACCATTAACAACTTTACTGCTGCTATTATACTGCTGTTATGCAGCTACATAAAGCAGCACAAAGCTGCAAAGAAGCAGAGCAGTAAACTGCAACGAGATATAAACAGTCGAATATTTTACTACAATCAATAAGAAATTGCTGCTCTTCAGTAGTATTGCATTCTGTTGCCAAAGAATCGAAGCAGGGCCGTATCGAGGTGTCACGGATATTAGAACACCACACAAAAAATATATTCGAAGACGGTAACAGCAACAGTTTATTTACAAGGAAGAGAGTAAACACCTAAACATATTGTGTTGCGCTTATAATTTTATCCGTGTCCGTCGTCTGAATGTAAACGGTAAATAGAATTTTATTTAGTGTGTTCAGGTAATTTTAGGGACAATAAGCTAAAGTGTTTTTTTACTATAGTTAGATACCTATGATTTCCGGATTCTGCTGGTTCGCGGCTATTACTTAAAAGAAATTATATCACCACAATGCATGAAGTATCTAATTGGCAACTTAAACAGCCTTCTGACTATTATGTCTGATAGATGTCTTGTATGGTGGCTTAAGGGTTTACACGAAAAATTTTTTAAGTTCTACAATTTTCTTTCTTTTTACTTCTTTTTTTTACGGTTTTAAAGGACTTTTGTACGATGAGTACATGCCAGCCCTATTGTTCCCTAATAAACTCTAGTTCACTCATATTAAGGTTTAGGTTGGGTTTTAGAGCAATGATGTTTTCACTTCTTGTGGAGGTTTTAAAAAGTTTGAGGTACTTTTTTATTAAAACGATCCATCCAAGCTGGAGTCCTGAGTCCGCCCCTGTGCAAATCATAAAGTTGTCTTCGTGTTTCGTTTCGTCGAACGTTTCTTACGATTTGGCACGATCCTATTACAATCAGTGTCGTCTGGTCCGGAGTTATGATAACGCCTAGTCGCTTTAAGTCCCAATCCCGTAATGGGAATTGGCGAACCAGGAAATTTATTGATGAGGGGACTAATTGAGAGTATTTTTGCTTTTGAATTGTTGATAAGTTTTTTGAGATACAGTGATATTACATACATAGGTACATACATAAAATCACGCCTTTATCCCAAATGGGGTAGGCAGAGCGAAAACGACCTAAATAAGGTCGTCCCGCCACGTCTGACAAGTTTTGAGGGCTATTAATTACAGATGATTATGTAGGTAGTGTATTGCTTTAGTGATGGGTTGTCAGCCTATCGCCTAAATTGCAATAATTGAAACCCTCGTATTCCTTAGCTGGTTTTTACAGCATGCCCGGGAGGAGATGCAGCTGGCACATTCTATGTTTTTCCATCGCTCCCAGTCCAGCATGGAAGCAATACAGTGATATTCTTTGTCAAAAATATACTTTCAATGGTGAATGCTGCAATTATGTTTTTGAATTTTTTTAATTTATTGCTTGTCATTTAATATATTTTTAATAAAAGATATTTGCTAAAGTACCGAAAATATGTATGTAAACTTAATTTTAGTCCTATTCCAATGATTTTATGGGACATATTTATAACATTCTGTCTTCCGTGTCAGTGCAGTGGAATATTTTACTAAGTTGATCCTTTTTTTTCCATCTTGCCTACTTTAGAATTTATTACGCACGCGTTAAGCTTTCTGTTATAAAATAAACGTTTAATAATGTCCGGCAAATTACAATACTTACCAAGAAACAATATAATATGACGTCACAATAATGCATTAAAAAGTTCCTTGTCAGTAGCCCGCAAACACCTGCTATAGCCAGTGGCATCATTGCACATTAATTGTACCACCGTTTACATTCAAAACGTTCCCAACAATATGTCTGTCTATCTATCTATTTTAAAGGCCTTCTGTCTATGGCTGTTTTTCCACTAGACGATACAGCAACGGCAAGATATCCCGCATTGTCTACGTTTAATTTCCTTTACCTACACAAGGGTTGCCTGGTAGAAATTGCTACCGTAGCAATAAGGCCGCCTTAATTGTACTCTTGTTTTCATTTGTTCACATTTCCTGTTGTTTGTTTTTGGAAACGATACCGTCACG
>JARACY010006204.1:0-18257 GCA_029255725.1 Scrobipalpa atriplicella
AAGAAATAGTAAAAATATTTTTGAGTCTGTGGACTCGATCTTAGTTAAATTTAGTTTAGCTTAGTTTTTATGGAATTAGCTTTTTTGTGCGTTTCGCGCACATTTTTGTCGCGGCTACGAACGTAACCGCCACGCCGTAGCGCGCGCTGATTTGAACGATATTCTAAGGCATTACGGGCGATGGTTGCATATCTTGAAATCAACCTTCTTAGCTGCCGTGCCGTGGGGTTACGCCTTAACATCCCTAGTAAGTTTCTCTGCGCCGTTGTGACTGATAGTCTAAGGCTCGTATTTATAAAGCAATCTCAAGATTGAGAGCAATATTAAGTATGGATTTGACAGACCGTTTTGTACTGTAATGACATTTCTGATACGAACTCAAGCTCGCTGTCACTCTTGAGAGCTGATTATAAATACGGGCATTAGTAACCTACGCTTCCTCCTACCAGGATACGGTGACTCCACAATGGTGAAGCCCACGGAGCAAGGTGTAGTGGAAGACGCCCTGGCGGTCTACGGGTGGCTGAACAGGATCATTAACAAGAAGAAGCGACCCCTGGTCTTGATATGGGGACACTCGTTGGGTAAACTTTTGAGGGCTTTTGGCTACCCTATGGTTTCCGTGCTTCGGAAGTCACGGCTGGTCGCTGTCATGACGCTACAGAAACCAATATGTCAGAGGCCAAACCAAGACCAGAATCAATCAAGGCTGCATCTCGTTCCGGGTATGCTGTAAAAACCAGCATAGGAATTTGAGCGTTACAGTTAATTTTTAAAGCGATGCGCTGACATTTGGCTGACATCCTATCAATTAATATAGCGATCCCATCATCTCAATCTACTATTTATCTACTATGCGTATTACGCTCTGCCTACCATGTAAGGGATAAAGGCGTGACTGCGTGCATGTTTGTTTGTTTTACCAGGTACAGCAGTGGCGTCAAACATGGTGGCCCATATGAGGGAGCTATCTGAGGAGCGTGGGAAGCCATGTCCCCCGCCCCCCGATGGACTTGTGCTGGAAGGTCAGTACTATGTACAACGTGTAACAGAAAGGGTATATGCATCGAGAAAAGTGTTAATCTACCCATGAAACTGAACAACTTTCCCTAAGGAACATAGGTCGAAATAAGAAAAAAATGTTTATTTATTTATTTATTTAACAATTTATTGTACACAAGAAATTACATAAAAACAGGACATAAAAACAAGGACACAACAGGCACTGCTTATTTCTAATAAGAAATTTCTTACAGCAGACCTACAGAAGTGATTATTTCTGACTTCCCATACTAAATGCGCTATCAGCTGATGCATCTTGTATGGAAGGTCAATTTTTCTTTTTCGTTTTTCGACCTATGTTCCTTAGGGAAAGTTGTTCAGTTTCATGGGTAGATTCACACATTTCACGATGCATATACCCTTTGTGTTACACGTTGTATAGTTGCCGGCAGACTCCTTGAGGTAGCGGTTGTAACTTTTCCCTGAATTTGCGATACACAGACTGTGCTTATGCATCTGATTCTATGTCAAGATACATGTTTGGAACTATAACCACAACCAGTAGTTTTATTTATCGAAGAAATGTAAAAATATATTTATAATAAAACACTCATTTCACTAGTTCCACTGAATATATAATTTATTTTGCGACTGTTTTCGTCACTTCATCATCAGGCAGTATTTTAAAAAATCAAAACAAATAATTATTGACAAATTGTCGGTACTAAGTACCCACACAATACAATATTGCATCGGACTTATGTTACAGTGCAAAGAAAAGTTGGTCAAAATCAAAATGTCTTGTTTTATAATTCGGTACTACACCACTTTTTTTGCACTGTGTGTTAAACCATATGTGTTGAGATTTCTTCCTTTGTTTTAGCTTGAGCGCTTGATACAACACTATCAATTCAGCTGTGTTCACTGTTTTTAAGTATGTTATACTTTATGTCGTAATTTCTTGATGGAATATATAATAATTAATTTATAAAAATGAGTGTTTTATTATAAATTAACATGGAGTTCCATCAAGAAATTACGACACAAAGTATAACATACGTAAAAATAAATATAATTTCTTTTCAGGTGCCTTCAACAACCTCATGGAGGAGATAGAATGCCATCCCTTCTCTAAGGTAAACAAACTAATACAGGTTGAAAGGGACGGCTTTTGCTCAAGCATCGCAACTGAACAAAGAATTTTTTCAAGTTATATAGTGTGTAACCACAACTGATGTGATGTGAATCTGCCGATGAAACTGAACAACTTTCCCCAAGGAACATACGTCTAAAAACGAAGAAAAATTTTTGGCTTCCCATATTAGCTGATGCATTTTGTATGGAAGGTAATTATTTTTCCTCGTTTTTCGACCTACATAGGTCGGGACATTCCTTGGGGAAAGTTGTTCAGTTTCATGAGCAGATTCGCATCCTTTCGGGTGCATATACCCTTTCTGTTACACCCTGTATTTTATATTGTTTTGTAAATTTTAATTTGTTACCAGCTCGTGTCATGGTTGCCGTACTTCAAGGATTCGTTTGTGAAACCGTTTTCTTGCTGCTCAGAGTACATCTTCACTACTGATAAGTATATCACACAGGTATTTAATGTCAGTCATTTTTTTTAAATATCGGTGCCGTTTCGACATCAAAAAAATTGAATACATGAAAATGTTCATAACTCATCACGATTCGGCGTAAACCAGATTTAACTAAAATAAAACCATACCTGTCATTTTCCGTCTTGAGCGAACAGAAAAAGATGGCAGTACAGACGGACTTGTTATTAGCTTGTTATACTTTATTCTGTCATTTCAAAAATCTATGGATGTACGCTCAAGCTGGAAAATGAAAGTTAAGCGTGTTTGTTTTCGAATCGGCACCATAATTGGTGTTACTTTTTTTACATTTGTCTTTTTTTTCTTTGTAATTTTTATTTCAGGTGCCTAACGTTCCTATCCTGATGCTGCACTCCAAAAATGACAAGATCGTACCCTACGAGCTAGCTGTCAAGGTTATTTATACTTTTCTAATTTAGCTAAGACAATGCAAGTTGAATCACCTGCAAGGGCAGGGCGGATCAAGGATTTTTGGGGGGCACACGTGTGTACTGTGCTTCTAAGGCCCGTATTTATAATCAGCTCTCAAGAGTGACAGCAAGTTTGAGTTCGTATCAGAAACGTCATTCCAGTACAAAATCGCCTGTCAAAACTGCACTCAATATTGCTCTCAATCTTGAAATAGCTTTATAAATACGAGCCTAAGTATGTACTGTGATGGAACCTCTACAGTACAAAAAAAACACACGCGGCGCTTCACAACGTGTTATAGCAGTGGAGAAAAAGCGGCATATTTAATTCAATCATAATGTGCATCACTGAGGAATTTCAAAAGAATATATCACTATCTCTTTCTGTCACCAGCTTCACAAGGATATTCAGGAATCGAGGGCGTATGGAGGTGCCCCCGTGGTCTTCCATACCTTCGACCAGTGCTCCCACATCGGACACAACAACCTGTGCGACGCCAGGGGCCTTAAAGAGATCGTTGGGTGAGTCGATAACATCATTGTCATCATCATCATCATCGCTGTGGTCTTCCATCCATACCTTCGACCAGTGCTCCCACATCGGACACAACAACCTGTGCGACGCCAGGGGCCTTAAAGAGATCGTTGGGTGAGTCGACATAATCATTGTCATCATCATCATATCGCTGTGGTCTTCCATCCATACCTTCGACCAGTGCGCTCACATCGGACACAACAACCTGTGCGACGCCAGGGGCCTTAAAGAGATCGTTGGGTGAGTCGACATAATCATTGTCATCATCATCATCATCGCTGTGGTCTTCCATCCATACCTTCGACCAGTGCTCCCACATCGGACACAACAACCTGTGCGACGCCAGGGGCCTTAAAGAGATCGTCGGGTGAGTCGACATCATCATTGTCATCATCATCATCGCTGTGGTCTTCCATCCATACCCTCATCTTCCAGTATGCAACGTTCTATATTTGGAGAGAAAGTTTAGAGAGAACCATTCTATGTTTTGGACTTGTCTACATGACGGTTTTTCTATTACTGTGACTTGTCAAGATGTCAGGGATGTTAATTTTTTTAATTTTTTTTACTTGGAATGGGTTAGCTCTTGACTCTAGACACAAAAGTCAGCGATGACCGTGACAGAGTCGACGATGGAGCGAGCTAACCCAGAAGACGCCTGTTAAGGCACTGGTAGTCTCGCGCACCGACGGAACACAGCAAGCTGTTTGGCGCCGGACTCCGGTGAGACTCCCTTGCGGAGCCTACCACTAAAATTACCTTTAATATTTCCTTCTTTCTTTTCAGAAATTTCGTTGATTTGTTGAAAAAAGGTAAAGGTGTGTAAGTACAATATTTGCAAATTTGTTATAATGGTAATTTTTAACTCCAAGTCTGTTTTTTTATCAACAATAGTACCAAATAAACTTATAACAATGCAATGGTGTTGTTTTATTTTAAAACTATTTCTTTGTCAGATTGTACCTATTTTGGTTGGGACAATACAGTCTGAATGACCTGATTGTCTGACAAGTTAGGATATTCTGTGATTCCAAATCCAAAATAAAACAAAACAATGCGAAATCAAAATAGCTCTGGCAATTTTTACAAATTGATCGCAATATTTTATGGGTGTTTTTTAGTGCCCGCTTCGAGCGACATGATAAATCTTCCTTCGTACTGGCCGGTTGCACGGTAGCTGAAAAGAAATATAATTTATTGGTTGCCGCGGCTAAGCAGAGGTTAGAAACATTTTCCAAAATTAGTTTTTTTTTTAATTTACTGGCTTTTTGATGACATTTTACATACATACATACATAAAATCACGCCTTTATCCCTAATGGGGTAGGCAAAGCAAAAACGACCTAAACAAAGGTCGTTCCGCCACGTCTGACATGTATTTTCCTGTGTGATATACTTATCAGTAGTGAAGATGTACTCTGAGCAGCAAGAAAACGGTTTCACAAACGAATCCTTGAAGTACGGCAACCATGACACGAGCTGGTAACAAATTAAAATTTACAAAACAATATAAAATACAGGGTGTAACAGAAAGGGTATATGCACCCGAAAGGATGCGAATCTGCTCATGAAACTGAACAACTTTCCCCAAGGAATGTCCCGACCTATGTAGGTCGAAAAACGAGGAAAAATAATTACCTTCCATACAAAATGCATCAGCTAATATGGGAAGCCAAAAATTTTTCTTCGTTTTTAGACGTATGTTCCTTGGGGAAAGTTGTTCAGTTTCATCGGCAGATTCACATCACATCAGTTGTGGTTACACACTATATAACTTGAAAAAATTCTTTGTTCAGTTGCGATGCTTGAGCAAAAGCCGTCCCTTTCAACCTGTATTAGTTTGTTTACCTTAGAGAAGGGATGGCATTCTATCTCCTCCATGAGGTTGTTGAAGGCACCTGAAAAGAAATTATATTTATTTTTACGTATGTTATACTTTGTGTCGTAATTTCTTGATGGAACTCCATGTTAATTTATAATAAAACACTCATTTTTATAAATTAATTATTATATATTCCATCAAGAAATTACGACATAAAGTATAACATACTTAAAAACAGTGAACACAGCTGAATTGATAGTGTTGTATCAAGCGCTCAAGCTAAAACAAAGGAAGAAATCTCAACACATATGGTTTAACACACAGTGCAAAAAAAGTGGTGTAGTACCGAATTATAAAACAAGACATTTTGATTTTGACCAACTTTTCTTTGCACTGTAACATAAGTCCGATGCAATATTGTATTGTGTGGGTACTTAGTACCGACAATTTGTCAATAATTATTTGTTTTGATTTTTTAAAATACTGCCTGATGATGAAGTGACGAAAACAGTCGCAAAATAAATTATATATTCAGTGGAACTAGTGAAATGAGTGTTTTATTATAAATATATTTTTACATTTCTTCGATAAATAAAACTACTGGTTGTGGTTATAGTTCCAAACATGTATCTTGACATAGAATCAGATGCATAAGCACAGTCTGTGTATCGCAAATTCAGGGAAAAGTTACAACCGCTACCTCAAGGAGTCTGCCGGCAACTATACAACGTGTAACACAAAGGGTATATGCATCGTGAAATGTGTGAATCTACCCATGAAACTGAACAACTTTCCCTAAGGAACATAGGTCGAAAAACGAAAAAGAAAAATTGACCTTCCATACAAGATGCATCAGCTGATAGCGCATTTAGTATGGGAAGTCAGAAATAATCACTTCTGTAGGTCTGCTGTAAGAAATTTCTTATTAGAAATAAGCAGTGCCTGTTGTGTCCTTGTTTTTATGTCCTGTTTTTATGTAATTTCTTGTGTACAATAAATTGTTAAATAAATAAATAAATAAACATTTTTTTCTTATTTCGACCTATGTTCCTTAGGGAAAGTTGTTCAGTTTCATGGGTAGATTAACACTTTTCTCGATGCATATACCCTTTCTGTTACACGTTGTACATAGTACTGACCTTCCAGCACAAGTCCATCGGGGGGCGGGGGACATGGCTTCCCACGCTCCTCAGATAGCTCCCTCATATGGGCCACCATGTTTGACGCCACTGCTGTACCTGGTAAAACAAACAAACATGCACGCAGTCACGCCTTTATCCCTTACATGGTAGGCAGAGCGTAATACGCATAGTAGATAAATAGTAGATTGAGATGATGGGATCGCTATATTAATTGATAGGATGTCAGCCAAATGTCAGCGCATCGCTTTAAAAATTAACTGTAACGCTCAAATTCCTATGCTGGTTTTTACAGCATACCCGGAACGAGATGCAGCCTTGATTGATTCTGGTCTTGGTTTGGCCTCTGACATATTGGTTTCTGTAGCGTCATGACAGCGACCAGCCGTGACTTCCGAAGCACGGAAACCATAGGGTAGCCAAAAGCCCTCAAAAGTTTACCCAACGAGTGTCCCCATATCAAGACCAGGGGTCGCTTCTTCTTGTTAATGATCCTGTTCAGCCACCCGTAGACCGCCAGGGCGTCTTCCACTACACCTTGCTCCGTGGGCTTCACCATTGTGGAGTCACCGTATCCTGGTAGGAGGAAGCGTAGGTTACTAATGCCCGTATTTATAATCAGCTCTCAAGAGTGACAGCGAGCTTGAGTTCGTATCAGAAATGTCATTACAGTACAAAACGGTCTGTCAAATCCATACTTAATATTGCTCTCAATCTTGAGATTGCTTTATAAATACGAGCCTTAGACTATCAGTCACAACGGCGCAGAGAAACTTACTAGGGATGTTAAGGCGTAACCCCACGGCACGGCAGCTAAGAAGGTTGATTTCAAGATATGCAACCATCGCCCGTAATGCCTTAGAATATCGTTCAAATCAGCGCGCGCTACGGCGTGGCGGTTACGTTCGTAGCCGCGACAAAAATGTGCGCGAAACGCACAAAAAAGCTAATTCCATAAAAACTAAGCTAAACTAAATTTAACTAAGATCGAGTCCACAGACTCAAAAATATTTTTACTATTTTTTTCAGGAAATAAAAAAATATCTTGCTCGTACAAAATTACCACTCCACTAGACAGTTTGGATGGGGAAGTTTTTTTTTTCATATCCTAAAAAAAATACTTTGTGTTGTTCAATTCAACCTCTGTCAGATTGCAGGAAGCTGTCGTGTACTACCTGTATAACATACATACATACATAAATCACGCCTTTATCCCTAAAGGGGTAGGCAGAGCGAAAAACGACCCAAAGGTCGTTCCGCCACGTCTGACAAGTTTTGAGGGTTATTTTAGGTGTTTATGGTAGTATAACGCTATAGTGACAGGTTGTCAGCCCATCGCCTAAATTGCAATACACTGAAACCCTCGAATCCCTGGTTAGAAATAGCTGGTTTTTACAGCATGCCCGGGAGGAGATGCAGCTGGCACATTCTATGTTTTTCTATTGCTTCCAGTCCAGCATGGAAGTTCCCAGTCCAGCATGGAAGTTGTATAAGTCAGTTGTCAGCTGTATAAGCATATTATATTAGTTTTATATCAAATATCATACCTCTGTAATCAAATGCTATCACATGGAAGTTCAGTTCTTGGAAGACTTTGTACATATGCAATCGATGAGGCGAAGCCCGATGATTCGAGTTTCCTGAAAATAATCCGATATTTAAATCAAATTCCTTGTACTAGTGACCTAAAGTATCTATCTTTTCTCGTGCCGTACAAGCGCTTGCTATTAGTCCGTCTGATTTCTTCTCATATCAATGTACCTACAGTCTACCGTTGTTCAGCTTTTCGCATTTCATCGACAAGAGGTCGTTCCACATTGCAGCCGCCCCTGCACATGAAACTAAAAAAAAAAACCTTTTTCTATTGCACACTTTCCAGGCATAAAGGCAGTGGTAAGTTCATATTATTCTAAAATATGCGGATCATTGCAGAGTTTTTTTTTTCTTGAAATGGGTTAGCTCTTGACTCTAGACACAAAGGTCAGCGATGACCATGACAGAGTCGACGATGGAGCTAACCCAGAAGACGCCTGTTAAGGCACTGGTAGTCTCACGCACCGACGGAACACAGCAAGCTGTTTGGCGCCGGGCTCCGGTGAAAGGGTGGTCGCGAGCCAGGCGGCCTATTGCGGAGCCTACCGCCGCTTTGTTGGGATCATTCAGCCGGACTTATTCACAGGCAAGCCTGTGTTGCTGTTGCACGGGGTGGACCACTAGGAGGTAGATCCTATATCCCACCCCTAACTCTATCTAGTCTATTATAACGTGAAAGACTGCTCCACTATCTAGTCAGCGGTAGATTCGAGGGGCTACACCAGCTTAAGTATACCGGAGGCAAAACAATGGTTTGTCAACTCTGATTAAAAAATGAATTATGTTATACTTTGTGTCGTAATTTCTTGATGGAACTCCATGTTAATTTATAATAAAACACTCATTTCACTAGTTCCACTGAATATATAATTTATTTAAAATTTATAAAAAAAAAAATTGTTTTGATTTTTTAAAATACTGCCTGATGATGAAGTGACGAAACCGGTCGCAAAATAAATAATATATATTCAGTGGAACTAGTGAAATGAGTGTTTTATTATAAATTAAAAAAAATATATATTTTTGGCGCCATACGATGAACTGATGATGTAACTTACCATGGCAATACAGCACAATGGTGTTTGAGGTTTGTGTGAGGTCGTTATGGAGACGACAGTCCACGGTGGTGTAGTCGCGGATCACGAACACTTCACGGAACATCGAACACGGGATCATGTGCCACACGCCTGAAACACGCTTTCCATTGGAATATAAAGTCTCTACAATACCGAAACAATCAGCTGATAATGGGACCGAACAAAAATATTTGGATCGATCTGTTTATGAGATCTATTATATGTCTTCCATGCTGGACTGGGAGTGATAGAAAAACATAGAATGTGCCAGTTGCATTTCCTCCCGGGCATGCTGTAAAAACCAGCTAAGGGATTCGAGGGTTTTAATGTATTGCAATTTAGGCGATGGGCTGACAACCTGTCACTATAGCAATACACATGACCATCTGAAATAACCCTCAAAACTTGTCAGACGTGGCGGAACGACCTTTCGGTCGTTTTTGCTCTGCCTACCCCATTAGGGATAAAGGCGTGATTTATGTATGTATGTATGTATGTATTATATGATATTTATAATATCTCCCATATTCATGCATACCTCTGAAACTGGGAGTACCAATCTCGATCCCTAGCATGTATGTACTATGGCTCGTATTTATAAAGCGCTCTCAAGATTGAGAGCGGTATTAAGTATGGATTTGACAGATCGTTTTGTACTGAAATGACATTTCTGATACGAACTCAAACTCGCTGTCACTCTTGAGAGCTGATTATAAATACGGGCCTATGTACCTCTAGCCCCTACATGAAACTTCTTCCAGAAATTGAATATGATTTTTGAAAAGCGATTGCTTTACTTTGCATTTTTTGCTACATTAGCTGCATGCAATCAGTTCACTAAAATAACCATCGTCTTGCTATTTCTGCCGCCAAGCAGAAGTGTTTCAGTCTGAAGGGCAAGAGAGCCAGTGAAATTACTGGCACAAGAGACATTTCACCTTAGGTCTCACGATCTCACTAGGATGCTTACCATCAGGTGGGCTGTATGCTTAGATCTCACTGTATAACATAAAAAAAGTATTTCAGGTGGGCAAGATGATACACTCTCAGACATTACTGGCCTTTTCCTGCTTATAGGGAACATAATATTTAGTTCTTGAATGCATTACCAAGTTTGATCGGCACATTGTCGACCTTGGAGTCGAACTTGATGGTGAAGTTTCTTCCTCCGACGATGTCCACACTTGAGGGGTTCTCATAGTCCAGGTTTCGAGGGTAGTTGACTAAAAAAGAGAAATATCCGAGACTTATGCAGAAATCTGTTATAAGGTTATTATGGTAGAGCCTTTCTTGATAAAAAAAACCTAAACCGTAGTTTACGTACTTCAGAGTGCACGTCGCACGTAGCTCCTGATCTGTGTCCCATTTTAAATAGCAAGGGAGCCAGTGAAATTACTGGTACGTGAGACAATCCACCTTAGGTTTCATGATGTGCAACACACTTTGCCATTCCACTAGAATATCTTATGTTAGTAGTACCTAGGTGTTATACTAGACTATGGTGTTGCTTACTATCAGGTCCTATGCTTCAATCCCACTGCACTGTATAACATGAATGTGAGCGATAAAAATCATAGAATGTGCCAGATGCTTCTCCTCCCGAGCATGCTGTAAAAACCAGCTAAGGGATTCGAGGGTTTCAGTGTATTGTATTTAGGCAAAAGGCTGACAAACTTTTACTATAGCAATACACAGTTCGTTTTCTGAAATAACCCCCACCGTTATCAGACGTGGAAAAAGTGCCTATTACTGGGCGCTTAACGCTCTGCCTACCTCTTTACAACATAAAATGAAACTCACAGCAGTTAGAGAAGACGATCTTCCTCTGAACGGACTTGCTATACTTGAACAGCAGAGGCAGTACAGCGACCTGCACGAAGAAGACGCTGGCAGTCAGAGACGCGCCGGTCGCCAGTAGCACCCTGCAGACCAGACATCATCATCCATTGTCTATCCAAAATTACATTCCACCAATACTTACACGCCTCTGTGGTCTAGCGGTCTGAGCCATGGGCTCACGACCCGGAAGTCCCGGGTTCGATTCCCGGCGGGGGACAATGACTTTGTGTTGTTGTTTCTAGTTTGGTTAGGACATTGCAGGCTGATCACCTGATTGTCCGAAAAGTAAGATGATCCATGCTGTCGGATGGGCATGTAAATAGTCGGTCCTGCGCCTGATTTCTCTCTGGTCGTGTCAGTCTGTCTGTCCCATCAGAATAAGAGATTGAAGGAATAGTGACTTGTGTGTTGCGCAACACTTGGACACTAAAAACTAGTCCCGCGCAGTTGGCCTATCTCTGGGAGATTGACCGCCATCACCGAAAATCGGTTGGGAGGACTATTACTTACACGCCACCTGCTAGTTCTTCAGCCGTTCTCATCTAATCTTTGCCAGCTGATGCCCGATTCGGTGGAATAGTTGTTTTATTATCACGACTGCCGCTTGGCCTTACTTGTGGTTGTGCATACATACACACGCGCCCTTGTGTGCGTAGCTACATAACTAGAGGTTTACTATGCCAAACTCACACACATTTACACACCTATAAGCTACAGCAACAACCATTGGCGTTCCGGGGGGATGGATTTTGTTTTCCCCTACTAACTATCAACTTTTGTACAACCGAGTAGTCATTTGCCCCCCATGGCTCAAAACCGAGTAGTGATTTGCCTCCCATGGCTCAAAACCGAGTAGTGATTTGCCTCCCATGGCTCAAAACCGAGTAGTGACTTGCCTCCCCCTGCCCTGGCCCAAAACTGGGTCCGCCCATGACAACAGCAACAACAACAACATATTGTAGACGTCCAAAAAATATTGCTTTATTCTAAGTATAACCCGGACTCTAGGAGCAAAATAAAATAAAATAAACGACTTACCCAACAACCATATTCAACGGGTAAAATTCTGTTTTTACCAAACCTGTGATTAGCGATTTTTTTGTAGATTTTTTCATACATTTTATTTATTTTTTTCGATGTTTTACTTCATACTCAAAAGGTGCGTAAATAATTATTTTGAAAATAGGAAACTAGTTTAAAAATAATTAATAATTATTATGATGATTTTGAACTAAGTTTTGGACATGTGACATGTTTTGGACAGATAATCTGAATGAAAGAAGTGAAAAAGTCATCTAAAGACTAGACCTACAAAGGTTCTATCCTAAAAGTTTTCGTGCTTCGGAGGGCACGTTAAGCCGTCTGTCTCGGTCGCTGTCTTTGATAGTGGTCGTTACACAAACCATGTCAGAGGCCTATAGCTGTGCTATTATTAGGCGGTTTAGAAACTCTTGACACCAGGGATCATCGGGTCGATCGACTCGAAGTCGGAACCCATACGACAGAAGAAGAATTTGTTCTCCAAACTAGTTGCAATTTTAACCGCCAAATGGTCTCTGACATAGACTTTAAGGGGCTATCCTGAGCCAGGTGGCACCCTCATCAGTCAAAAAATCATTACTCACTGAAAAAGCAATTAATCGAAAATCCGGTAAACCAGATTGAAATAAAAGCAAAGAAGATAATTTAGAACATCATAAAGTTGCAATTCATAGTTCCTGGTAGTTTAGCACTTTTGGTATCTGTAACTGCTGTAAACACTGAATCATGAATTTATAGTGCTTAAAACAAATTTCAGTACTATTCTTTAATCTGGTTTACCGGATTTTCGATTCATTGCGTTTTCAGTGAGTATTGATTTTTTAACTGATGAGGGCGCTGGCGGCACCGGGGATCCCCTTAATCATTGGTTTGCTTTTGTATTTCTAATTTAGAGTACAATGAAAAACAATATAGGTATAAATAAAACAATGTATTTAACCTTAAAGTTTAAACAAATAAAAATAACGTAACTAGCAATAACAATAATAATAATAAGCAATAAGGGTCTCAGCACACGAATGATCTGTGCGTCAGAAAGCACGTTAACCAAAATCCTTTGTACGCACAACTACGTGCTAAGAATATAATAACACAAATTAAGAAATATGTAAGTAGTATAGTTTTCGGCATTTAATTTGACAAAGAAGGGCATAATCTTTTCCTCTACCTCAAGAGGTCTGCCGGGAACTGTACAAAGCGTTCGCATTACGAAGTGTTCATATTACGAAGCATTCGAATTGATTAGTGCTCCATTTACGAAGCATTTGAATTGTTCAGTGCTCCATTTACGAAGCGTTCGCATTGCGAAGTGCCCCATTTACGAAGCACGTGAATTGTAGTGTGCCCCATTCACGAAGCGTTCGCATTGAGAAGTGTTCATATTACGAAGCATTCGAATTGCTTAGTGCTCCATTTACGAAGCATTTGAATTGCTTAGTCCTCCATTTACGAAGCGTTCGCATTGCGAAGTGCCTCATTTACAAAGCACGTGAATTGTAGTGTGCCCCATTTACGAAGCGTTTGCATTGCGAAGTGTTCAATTTACGAAGCATTCAAATTGCAAAGTGCTCAAAGTACAAAAGGGGCTAATAGCGAAGTATGCCGAATTCTTCAAACGAAAAAGTGCCAATTTGGTCTGACCCAGTTTGGTCATGTGATTGTCTAATCTAATAGTTTTTTTTATTATATCCCGATATTATCTATGGTGAGTATGGCATATACCCCCAATTTTGGGGAGGCCCATGTCCAGCAGTGGATTGTTGTGGCTGATGATGATGATGATGATTATATATATAACTATAATAATTAAAGCATTAGGTACAACAGTAAAAATAATTGTTCTAGATTTTGTTCTTTTGAGATCAAAATTTTCATCGTTGGCTGGCTACGAAGTCTCTGTAAAGAAAAGAAAAAATTATTACAAATTGAACATCGAAAAATTTACAAACATAAATACATACATAAAATCATGAAATATCACATTATAAAACCTAAAACTAGGCGCGAAAGAAGTCGCGGGCCAAAACTAGTGCGTAACTGCCTGCGTTCATATATCTATCTACCCATGTATACTGACCCGATGACGGTGTGCAGGTCGGGCGCGTTGCAGATCCACTTGTGTCCGAGACTGAGCTGTTTCTCGTAAACGTGCAGTTTGATGCACGCATCGCTCTTAGATCGCGCCGCTACGATGCTACGGTATAACTGGAACAAGGAAAAATAAGCTTTAAGGCGCACAATCAGAAATTTCGCGGGGGGGGGGGCAAAAGTTGATAAGTCACAAAAATTTGTGACCTTTAGTGACCGAAAAGTTGACCTTTAGTGACCTTTACTGACCTTAAGTCCTACGATGAAAGGCACTATGACGTCATTCTTCGCATGTAGTATCAATAAAGGCAGTCGATTTTGTCTCTGACGTCATCCTTCACATGTAGTATCAATATAGGCAGTCGATTTTGTCTTGACAGATTCTGTTCCGATATATAAATAATTTTGACCTTTTGTGACCTTCAGTGACCAAAAAGTTGACCTTTAGTGACCTTAACTGACCTTAAGTCCTACGATGAAAGGCACTATGACGTCATCCTTCGCATGTAGTATCAAAATAGGCAGTCGATTTTGTCTTAACAGATTCTAGTCCGAGATATAAATAAGTTTGACCTTTTGTGACCTTTAGTGACCGAAAAGTTGACCTTTAGTGACCTTTACTGACCTTAAGTCCTACGATGAAAGGCACTATGACGTCATCCTTCGCATGTAGTATCAATATAGGCAGTCGGTTTTGTCTTGAAAGATGTTGATCCGAAAGAAACTTGAAATCTCTCTCTGTACGAAACGGCTCCACGAATGTATTATCGTAGTACGGCAACCAAGTTACTAACTGTAAAGTGAATATAAAATAGGTTGAACAAAAAATTTGTTTTTCCCATTTCATTAAAAAAACTTACTTGAAAAAACCAAGTCAAAGTGTAATGTAAAACCGTCTACTACTTAGGCCCGTATTTATAATCAGCTCTCAAGAGTGACAGCGAGTTTGAGTTCGTATCAGAAATGTCATTTCAGTACAAAACGACCTGTCAAATCCATACTTAAACCATTAACGCATACGAGTCCAAATATGACCACCCATTTTTGATAATTTATTTTTGTTTGGTTACCTTTACTGAGTGAAAAAAACCGTTAAAAAAATTGTGTTCATATTTGGACTCGTATGCCGTAAAGGGTTAATATTACTCTCAATCTTGAGATCGCTTTATAAATACGAGCCTATGACCCGTATTGATAATCAGTTTTGAGACTGACAACTAATTTGAGTTCGTATCAGAAATGTCTTTTCAGTGCAAAACTGACTGTCAAATCTATATTGCTCTCAATCTTGAGATAACCTCATAAATAACGAGTCTATGTTTTTCCATCGCTCCCAGTCCAGCATGAAAATGTGTATTTCATTGCTGTCAGTTCAAAATTACCTAAAAATAACTTGAATTTACCTTAGACAAGGGATGGTGGGCGACTTCATCAGCCAGATTATTGAATGGCGCTTCGAGGATCAGCCCCCTCGGCAGCGGCAGCGGCGACGACCGCTCCAACAGACTCGTGGACAACTCCTCCAGGTTGCCCAGCAGGTTCGAGGATATACCCGTGCCTGTAATAAAGAACCATGCTAGACTGGGAGTGATAGAAAAACGTAGAATGTGCCAGCTGCATCTCCTCCCGTGCATGCTGTAAATATCAGCTAAGGGAATCGAGGGTTTCAGTGTATTGCAATTTAGGCGATTGGCTGACAACCTGTCACTATGGCAATATACATAATCATCATCTGTATTAGCCCTTGAAGACGTGGCGGAACAATCTATGTTTAGGTCGTTTTTGCTCTGCCTACCCCATTAGGGATACAGGCGTGATTTTATGTATGTATGTAATAAAGGTGAACTTGCATAGTAACAGAGCTTACGATTAGATACATTTTTATTTTGTGAGATTTAGTTGTTTTTATGCTTCGTGAGGCACGAAGCTCTGATGCGGTTAGATCCGGACACTTAGTAAATAAATATTCAATGATCTTCACCTCTATTATTTAAGGGGCACCTAACTATTTCCGTAAAATGTTGCGCTCGCTTCGCTTAGGTATTGGATCAATTTTCTTTAATTGTTGCGCTCGCTTCACTTGCGTTACGTACCTATAGATATTTTTTTCTTATTTGTCAAGCTTTCTTCACTTGAAAAACGTATTAATTAAGTTTTTGCACGAGCTCGCTTCGTTCGAATAATGTATTATTACAGTTTTTGAACGCGCTCGCTTCGCTCGCGCTACGTGTTATTTTATTTTTTTTGTATCACATAAGATTCACCTAAGGAATGCCCCCATACAAACACAGGCGCCATAGTGCCGTCGCCGGCCCTCTTGTCTTTGTTAACAATGTTGAGCAACCACTCGTAGACCACCAGGGAATCCTCAACCACACCTGCTTCAGTGGGACTGAGCCGGGTTGAGTCACCGTAGCCTGAACAAAAGGAAAATACACTTTATACTGCACCTATTCGGAAAGTATATTAGTTCTTACTTGAAAAAAAGGAAAGAAAGTGTACGTATATCCAAGCGAACAAATATGCGGGCGGCAAAAATATATGGGATTTACTTTCTCCCCTGCTGCAGCGGGTAGAAAGTAAGCACTTTCAACCCTCCTATGTATTTTCCTAAATTCATAATTCAAGACTAGAAACAGGCGGATGCCAAAAGACAAAAATTTTGTATTTCAAAGCCCACAAAATGATACTGGCCAGTTACATATTTTGGCAGTATGTGCTTGTTTCATTTGCCTTTTTTATGTTTTCAAGTAAAAAATAAGGAAAAATCAACATGTCCGCGTGAAATTCTTTTTCGTGGATGATGAGATGACACTTCAAATGTTCTTAAGATATCTTCTCATGTAAGTGATATTATTCTTTGTCTTACAAGGATTTTTTATTATATTTTCCTCATAGGAGTAGTATAAAGCACTATGTATCGTATGTACTCGGAAGAAAATGCGATTCCCATCACAACTCTCTCTCAGCTGCGCTTAGGGACTCAGACTACGCCCTCCTCGGGAATCGGTCATGTTCTCCCCTCGATGATCAATCTACTATTTTTATATATAGTCGCTATATAGTCGTAGGGATTTGGGTCTTTATTCCCCTAGCACCAAGGGGTGACAACTCAGTAGGATAGTTGAAGAAATTTAAATACTTGTCTTATTTAAAATCATAGAAATTCCGTGCTCGCTTCGCTCACCTCACAATACGTTTCGAATTACTCTTCTATAATAGAGTTTCGGTACTTGGCCTATTATTGGTGCATTTCAGCAAGTAAATATGGCATGTTCAAAATACAGGAAATTCTTACCTCTGTAGTCAAAAGCTATGGTGTGATAGTCCATTCTCTGGAAAAACTTATAGAGTGAGATCCTATGTCTAGCGCCGCGGGAATTTGAGTTACCTAAAACGATAAATAGGTACATTTTATTTAACAGATTCTATCTAAGAAATACCCAGGTTTTAAAAGGTGTCGATTCGGTTAAAAATTTTTGTCATTATTTCGCCGTTACACTATATGAACAACTACAACTGTAACATCAAAACAAAGTCTTTAAATCTCAATAAAACCAATATTACCGTGACAATACATCATGATAGGGTTCTTAGAGTTGGCTAGTTCCTCATCCATTCTTCTGTTCAGCTCCTCCTTGTCGATGTTATCCACGAAGCTGCCTTTTAGCCTCTCGTAGGCGGATTTTGGTAGAATATGCCATATTCCTGGAATGATAAGAATAAATAGATTTTAGGAAGAAGACAAATTAAATCTCGTTTAAGTAAGTAATTAAATAAGGTAATTTAATAAGTGAGTAATAAAGCCGTTTTAGTCACGTCGCGTCTGCAAGAATTTAGGACACGCTGAACCGCCCCAATTTTGAATCGGCAAATTTACTTAATTGAGGGCTACTACAGGCAACCCTGTTTTACACCCTGTCAGAGATTTCTACTTATTTACCTATTTTAACCCTACAGTTGTCGACTTTAGAGTGGTACTCAATAGAGAGGTTCCTTCCTCCCTCGATCCCGTTGGCCGCTGGGTCTTCGTAGTCTATGAACAACGGCCATTGTACTGGAAAACAAACATACAGATCTTTTAAAACATGAT
>JARACY010006205.1:0-18250 GCA_029255725.1 Scrobipalpa atriplicella
TTTTAAGAACTATACAATATTTATTTATTTTTCTGAAATTTTACGGACGTATACGAGCTTATAATTAACCTTTTCTGCTAACTGAATTTCTGCATTTTCTCAGCATTTGCAGCCTCATGCATACATCGACAGCACTTAACCATGCCATTCTATTGTCAACAGGAGGGCCCACACTCAACACTCCCCGACGACGAGTTCTATGATGCGGTGGAGACCGGCTTCGACAAGATGGAGGAGGAGGCGTGCGCGCGCGTCGTGTCACCCACAGAGCACACTCGGGACGAGGTGGAGCTCCCCCCGCCACATATTGACAACCGGCTGACGACACATTCCCTATGGCCCGAGGTACTCACACACTCTAATAAAGGTGCGGGGTGTGGTGGGATCTAGGACTTAGAGGTCTACTCCCGCAACACAGGCTTGCCTATGAATAGATCCGGCTGAACGATCCCAACAAGGGGGTGGTAGGCTCCGCTAAGGCCGCCTGCCCTCCATAAATGAGGAAATCTTAGTTCTCTTAGTTTAAAGAAAATCTTGAACTCAAAGAACTCATATCTCTTCCAGATCAATAGGATATCCACAGAGCAGATCCAAGCTGCGTTCGAGGGCGTCGGCGGAGACATCGGCTGGCAACTGTTTGCTGAGGAAGGCGACATGAAGATGTACAGAAGGTGGGTTTGAATTACTTTACACTATTTGGTAGGCCTTCCAGAACTCGATAAAAGACGCGGATAGCCGGTGGTTGCGTATTCCATTGAACTGTAGTGATGTTGTTGTGGTTCATATAATTAGCGTCATCCTGTTTCTAGTTGTGGTCTCCTATTTGGCTGTGTGAAAGTTCAAGGATGGGGTTGTGTGGCTCTTCACGTGTCACAAAAAGACATAGAATTGAATTGAGTGCCAGTCCTGATAAGCGAAATCAGAGTGTCAATAATGTGAACAATATACAATTCCCAATTATTTCTGGTTGACTTCCGACACATCAGCAAATTAGGCGAAAAGCCGACCTTAGCGTACTCTACCTAAAGGAAGCGGGACATCTTGACCTTTAGCTTTAGCCATGTATTGCTTATTTCAGCCCAGAAACAGAAAGATGAGTTTCAGAAGAGACTTTTCAAGCTTATGGTAAATCCGTCAAGGGTCGGTAATGTCTACTTAGTTGAGTTGCAATTTTATTCTTTTGTGAGGCAATAAAGCCCATACTAAATTAGGTTTTATTCTATTACAGAGAAATGGAAGTGGACGGTATGGTGATGGACCCGCTGAAGGCGATGCACAAGGTGCGCGGTGTGTCCGCGCGGGAGATGTGCCATTACTTCTTCAACCCGCGGTATCGGTACGAGTGGGAAAGTGAGTATTTCTTGTTTGCTACCTTTTTTTTTTTAGTATTTCGTAGCCAATGGGTTAAAAAGGAGACCATATTAATAGGCTCACGTGACAATAAGAATAAATAACATTAATAATATTGATTTGTTAATATTTTCCAGCAACCCTGGAGAACATGACGATAGTGGAGGAGATCTCGACGGACGCGCTGGTGTTCCACCAGACGTTCAAGCGCATCTGGCCGGCGTCGCAGCGGGACGCGTTGTTCTGGTCGCACGTGCGCGCCGCCGGGAACAACACATACGCCGTCACCAACCACTCCACCACACACGCGGACTATCCGGTCAGTATACATATACAAACCGTACTTACTGATGTTTTTTCATCTTACGTCAAATTTCGCGCATATGTCTCTATCACGCGTGATAACCTTAGCATACAAATGTTGAATATAAATCACTACAAATAATTGAATCTCGCTATACATACACATACACAAATCACGCCTTTATCCCTAGAGGTTATTACAGATGATAATGTACATTGCTATAGTGACAGGTTGTCAGCCCATCGCCTATAAATTGCAATACACTTAAACCCTCGAATCCCTTAGCTGGTTTTAACAGCATGCCCGGGAGGAGATGCAGCTGGCACATTCTATGTTTTTCTATCGCTCCCAGTCCAGCATGGAAGATGCTGCTATCGGATGAACAAATAGGAAGTATTTAGTATTTACAACAGTATGGTACCTTGACCAATCACACCACCAGATTAAAATTCATTAGATTATAACGCAATTTATTTGTATTCTCTGCGGGTTTTGTACGACGACCCAATACGAGTGCCTGCCAAGTCTTTGTCATCTCATCAAGTAGACGTGAGGAACTTGCACATATCTGCAAAGAAAGTCAAAGGTTGTGTGTGAAGTCGACCAATCCGTACTGGGTCCATGTGGTCAAATAAGGACCGATCGCCCTATTCCAGAGTAGGCTCGTACCCTGACGTCGCAAAATGTCCTTTGGTCGCAAAATGACCCTCACGCAAAATGTCCCTTCTTTGATAGATTTAGTTCAAAAAGTGGGCCTACTTTGAGAAAGGGACATTATGTGAAAGGGACATTTTGAGACCAAGGAACATTTTGCGAATGGGACATTTTGCGAAGTTACCGCTCGTACCTATCGTTGGGGATGATGATAATGATGTTTTAAACCATTAACGCATACGAGTCCAAATATGACTACCCATTTTTGATAGTTTATTTTTGTTTAGTTACCTTTACTGAGTGAAAATAACTGATAAAAAATTGTGGTCATATTTAGACTCGTATGCCGTAAAGGGTATACCAATATCTCGCGTTTCTTCGTTACAGTCAAACACTGGCGCGTGTATCCGTCTGTTTGTGACGGTGTGCCTCGCGTGCCGCTCCACATGTCCTCCAGGGGAAACCCCTACCAGGGAGAACATCACCACCAGCATCGCCTACTGCAGCACAGGTATAGCACCAGCTCCTTTAGACCCCCTCATGATCATGTATCAGTATATACATGATCATGAGGGGCTGAGGGGGTCAAATAGGGGTATGATAACAAAGTAAACGAACTTATACTAGGTATCTATGATATTCAACGAGTTCTATATGACAGGATTATAATAAGTCCATCTATACTGCTATCCTTTTCTGTTCACTCAAGAAGTCAAGTGTGTTTTGTTTTCGTATCGGCACCATTGTCCAATTTCATCTTATCGGAAGATCTGTAGAGCCCATAAATAGGCCCGTTATTATGTGTTTTATATGTTATAATATTTTGATGTGTTTTCCCTCCCTCAGTGAACCCGGGCGGCTGGGCGCCGGCGGGCGTGCTGCGCGCCGTGTACAAGCGCGAGTACCCCAAGTTCCTCAAGCGCTTCACACACTACGTGCAGGAACAGTGCAAGGGGAAACCACTCGCCATCTAGCATTATACTGAAGATACCGCTAATAGTAACAGTGTTTTATTAAGTTTCTGGTGTAGATCTGGGCCTTTTTGCCTGGCTAAAATTACTGGCGTGGATTCAAGCCTTTTTGTCGTGTAAGTTTACTGTAAGTTCCCGATATTCCTCAAGCGGTTCATTGGATACATACAGGAAATGTGCAAGGGGAAACCACTCGCCATCTAGCATTACACTGATCTGACGGAGCATGTGGTCAACTAATGTATGTTTTTTAAAGTTTATGATACGGATACAGGCCTTTTGCCGCAAAAGAAACATTGTGTGGCGTAATCTTTTATTAACGTGTCTATTGTGGGGAACGGGCCCCGTCTAGCATAACATTAATATGTATGACGGAGGATATGGTCAACCGGCGCCCAGCCGCCCGGGTTCACTGAGGGAGGGAAAACACATCAAAATATTATAACATATAAAACACATAATAACGGGCCTATTTATGGGCTCTACAGATCTTCCGATAAGATGAAATTGGACAATGGTGCCGATACGAAAACAAACACACTTGACTTCTTGAGTGAACAGAAAAGGATAGCAGTATAGATGGACTTATTATAATCCTGTCATATAGAACTCGTTGAATATCATAGATACCTAGTATAAGTTCGTTTACTTTGTTATCATACCCCTATTTGACCCCCTCAGCCCCTCATGATCATGTATATACTGATACATGATCATGAGGGGGTCTAAAGGAGCTGGTGCTATACCTGTGCTGCAGTAGGCGATGCTGGTGGTGATGTTCTCCCTGGTAGGGGTTTCCCCTGGAGGACATGTGGAGCGGCACGCGAGGCACACCGTCACAAACAGACGGATACACGCGCCAGTGTTTGACTGTAACGAAGAAACGCGAGATATTGGTATACCCTTTACGGCATACGAGTCTAAATATGACCACAATTTTTTATCAGTTATTTTCACTCAGTAAAGGTAACTAAACAAAAATAAACTATCAAAAATGGGTAGTCATATTTGGACTCGTATGCGTTAATGGTTTAAAACATCATTATCATCATCCCCAACGATAGGTACGAGCGGTAACTTCGCAAAATGTCCCATTCGCAAAATGTTCCTTGGTCTCAAAATGTCCCTTTCACATAATGTCCCTTTCTCAAAGTAGGCCCACTTTTTGAACTAAATCTATCAAAGAAGGGACATTTTGCGTGAGGGTCATTTTGCGACCAAAGGACATTTTGCGACGTCAGGGTACGAGCCTACTCTGGAATAGGGCGATCGGTCCTTATTTGACCACATGGACCCAGTACGGATTGGTCGACTTCACACACAACCTTTGACTTTCTTTGCAGATATGTGCAAGTTCCTCACGTCTACTTGATGAGATGACAAAGACTTGGCAGGCACTCGTATTGGGTCGTCGTACAAAACCCGCAGAGAATACAAATAAATTGCGTTATAATCTAATGAATTTTAATCTGGTGGTGTGATTGGTCAAGGTACCATACTGTTGTAAATACTAAATACTTCCTATTTGTTCATCCGATAGCAGCATCTTCCATGCTGGACTGGGAGCGATAGAAAAACATAGAATGTGCCAGCTGCATCTCCTCCCGGGCATGCTGTTAAAACCAGCTAAGGGATTCGAGGGTTTAAGTGTATTGCAATTTATAGGCGATGGGCTGACAACCTGTCACTATAGCAATGTACATTATCATCTGTAATAACCTCTAGGGATAAAGGCGTGATTTGTGTATGTGTATGTATAGCGAGATTCAATTATTTGTAGTGATTTATATTCAACATTTGTATGCTAAGGTTATCACGCGTGATAGAGACATATGCGCGAAATTTGACGTAAGATGAAAAAACATCAGTAAGTACGGTTTGTATATGTATACTGACCGGATAGTCCGCGTGTGTGGTGGAGTGGTTGGTGACGGCGTATGTGTTGTTCCCGGCGGCGCGCACGTGCGACCAGAACAACGCGTCCCGCTGCGACGCCGGCCAGATGCGCTTGAACGTCTGGTGGAACACCAGCGCGTCCGTCGAGATCTCCTCCACTATCGTCATGTTCTCCAGGGTTGCTGGAAAATATTAACAAATCAATATTATTAATGTTATTTATTCTTATTGTCACGTGAGCCTATTAATATGGTCTCCTTTTTAACCCATTGGCTACGAAATACTAAAAAAAAAAAGGTAGCAAACAAGAAATACTCACTTTCCCACTCGTACCGATACCGCGGGTTGAAGAAGTAATGGCACATCTCCCGCGCGGACACACCGCGCACCTTGTGCATCGCCTTCAGCGGGTCCATCACCATACCGTCCACTTCCATTTCTCTGTAATAGAATAAAACCTAATTTAGTATGGGCTTTATTGCCTCACAAAAGAATAAAATTGCAACTCAACTAAGTAGACATTACCGACCCTTGACGGATTTACCATAAGCTTGAAAAGTCTCTTCTGAAACTCATCTTTCTGTTTCTGGGCTGAAATAAGCAATACATGGCTAAAGCTAAAGGTCAAGATGTCCCGCTTCCTTTAGGTAGAGTACGCTAAGGTCGGCTTTTCGCCTAATTTGCTGATGTGTCGGAAGTCAACCAGAAATAATTGGGAATTGTATATTGTTCACATTATTGACACTCTGATTTCGCTTATCAGGACTGGCACTCAATTCAATTCTATGTCTTTTTGTGACACGTGAAGAGCCACACAACCCCATCCTTGAACTTTCACACAGCCAAATAGGAGACCACAACTAGAAACAGGATGACGCTAATTATATGAACCACAACAACATCACTACAGTTCAATGGAATACGCAACCACCGGCTATCCGCGTCTTTTATCGAGTTCTGGAAGGCCTACCAAATAGTGTAAAGTAATTCAAACCCACCTTCTGTACATCTTCATGTCGCCTTCCTCAGCAAACAGTTGCCAGCCGATGTCTCCGCCGACGCCCTCGAACGCAGCTTGGATCTGCTCTGTGGATATCCTATTGATCTGGAAGAGATATGAGTTCTTTGAGTTCAAGATTTTCTTTAAACTAAGAGAACTAAGATTTCCTCATTTATGGAGGGCAGGCGGCCTTAGCGGAGCCTACCACCCCCTTGTTGGGATCGTTCAGCCGGATCTATTCATAGGCAAGCCTGTGTTGCGGGAGTAGACCTCTAAGTCCTAGATCCCACCACACCCCGCACCTTTATTAGAGTGTGTGAGTACCTCGGGCCATAGGGAATGTGTCGTCAGCCGGTTGTCAATATGTGGCGGGGGGAGCTCCACCTCGTCCCGAGTGTGCTCTGTGGGTGACACGACGCGCGCGCACGCCTCCTCCTCCATCTTGTCGAAGCCGGTCTCCACCGCATCATAGAACTCGTCGTCGGGGAGTGTTGAGTGTGGGCCCTCCTGTTGACAATAGAATGGCATGGTTAAGTGCTGTCGATGTATGCATGAGGCTGCAAATGCTGAGAAAATGCAGAAATTCAGTTAGCAGAAAAGGTTAATTATAAGCTCGTATACGTCCGTAAAATTTTCAGAAAAATAAATAAATATTGTATAGTTCTTAAAAAAAGGTTCAGATTTACAAGTTAAAAAAATACATAAACACAATGGGCTGTGACAATGGGAAAATCCAAGAAACCATTCAATTCAATCAATTTCATGAAAATCTGAAGGGCAAAAACCGCCAAATGTCAATATTCACACGTGAAAAACTTGTGAATGTGCAAGCGGTCACTACTTACAAGGCGAACTGTATAATTATTCAGACTTATAAATTACAAGAAAATTATATCGTTCCTAAAGAAATTCAACCTTTGTTTGATTATTTATTGTTTATAATAATGATCTGATAAAATTTAATGGTAATTAGAATCGATTGAAAGGGAGAAAACACTTAATTTACTTATTTAGAGTTATTAAGCTTTTAGAACTCAATAAAGGCGCGTCAATAATTGATTTATTTCGTGCATTGAGTTCGGTCGGTTCCTTTAGATTTAGAACAACAGTCACGCTAGCTAAAGAACCCTACGCACAATCCAAGTCGATATTTTGGTCCAGTTTTGGACAAAAATTCACATGAAATCTGTATTATCCAGAACATAGGCAACATTTTATCGCGAAAAGTATCTTAGGTAGTTAGTTGCTCCAATAGGAAAATTCATTCATTTCGTAAACCAAGTTCATATTGCTTTACGCTACCATAAAAATATTTAAAACAGCGTTAACCGTGCCGTATATACCCTTTGAACCGCAGTCGTTACGTTTTATCAATTTTGGTTTAGCATTATCGTCACGTCGTGCTAACAGAACCTTATACGCACCGACAGTAACCCTCGTAAGACGATTTTATTAATTTGTTTATTTCTCCAATAAAATGTTTATTTATTTATTTACTACTCTAAAACTATATTATATTATAATCTGGCTGTAACACGGAATGGTAACCCTAGTTTCTTAATTTTTTTGCTCGAAAAATGTGAATAGTGTTTACATTCTTTCACGTGAATTCCAAATCGAGCGATTCCATGAATGGCGTCTGTGTTTATATATTAACGATTATGGGGTACGAATTTGAAGTGTTTGAGTATTTTTAGGATCAAAAACCTTGAATGTTGCAAAATCAAAACTTGAACCTCCCTTTCTATTTCTCATAATCAGCAGACCTAGCAGATAGATTGGGGAGCACAGAGATGTTTATTGCAATGAGCAGCTAATCGCTGATTTCATCCCTTATTAGTCTCTTTTACAACTCCATCTGCTCCTAAAGGCACCTGAGTATAATCCGGGGTGAGGCTTTAACCTTTCGATGTAACTAATAACTCGACACCACATTACAAATATATAGTTGTTGTCGAACATCTGTTCTTCACTCGCGTTCCCAGAAGCTGTAGTGCCAGTAATACCAATTAGAGAAGAAAATAATAAATAATTCATACAACGCCTCGGACGTATAAGGACGCGTTGCGAAGAAATTTCGTCGGTTGCGTTAACAGGCTTCGTGAACGCGCTTGTTGAATTACGATAAGCGAATGCCGACCCACATTGTTGCGTTCAAGGGTACAGGGTACAGGGTACGTACAAGTACAGCAATTGATAATGTGGTACCGTCAATGCAGGTGGAACTTGAATGAATTTGACTGACATAACTTCAACAGACTACTTAAATTAACTAATTAACTTTAAAAATATAATAGTAATGGTAGATATCACTACAAGTGCACAAAGCAAGTCATTATATCCGAGATTTTTATTTTGTAGTATTTGTTTCGTTCATGTTATTTCGTATTAGTAATAAGATCAACGAAGGCCACTGTTAACATTGCTTGAATATAACACAGGTTACGTCACTTTACCTAAGTAAAAAGAAGAAAAGAAAAAGCTATATGCTCCATTTCCATTTAGAATTGGAACTGATATCCATTAGACAGGTCAACAATAAAGGTCAAGCAATAAGTCATATAACCAAGACGTAGACGTTCCTTAACCCAGATATCTAACTGGGTTACCTGTCTGCAATACTGACCTAAATAAACCCTGAATACAAAGATACAACCCTGTGGGAGACAATGGCGACCCCGATAACCAGGGTTGGGTTGGCAATTAGTCGTTAGTTCCCTATAGTAGTTGTGTAGTGTGCTCCTAATTTACTACAGTTAATAGGTGAAGCCTTGCAAGCCTTGGTGAATACCTACTAGAAAGTTCGTTAAACGTCTTGGCATGATTTGAGAATAAAGCTTTGGTTGTATTTAAATCCTACATCCCTGCTTCAGTTCCTAGTCTACAGATTAATTTTTCTTGTCTTCAGATTTCAGATCTCTCTTGTCTTTACCACGCTTAAAGTTTGGTCGCCTCATAGATAATACTAGGTCGTGGAATTGACTGAAGATGGCTCTCGAATGCTGCCGTGTCGTGGTCTGGCACAACAAAAAAATGTGTATTATTATTTAAATTTTCGTCATATATCTGTCAAACCCCCAAAGTTTCTCCTGGAAATTCCTAGATTTCCCGGCCTATCTTACTCGAAAAATAATTGAAGACAGGTATCAGAGTATTCTCTCTTTTTCTCTGAACTGAACCTCCTCATCGATAGACTTGCAATAATTCCCAAGTGTAGAACACCAACTGTTCGTTCAAAATGTGTAGATAATCGATCTGCTGGTAGACACGACTGTCTGTGTAGACACAGCTGATAAATTATTTAAAATGACGTTTGACGGCTACCTGACAGTTGACTAAACACGTAGAGCTTCAAGTTATCCACGGACGAACAGACAAGACACATTAATCATAATATTAATACTTATGATGGCAAACTGGCGAGGATATTTGTACCGATGGAATTATCTATCGATTTAAAACCTTATTTAATTCTCTCTTATGTATTAAAAGAGTGAAAAGAAATTGTCTGATCATCTGGCTCTATTTCAAGACCTAAGTACTTATCCCAAAACCCCAAGTATTTCAGACATATTGAGACATCATGAATGTGGGCGTTTTTACTCGTAGATCGTAATAAAAACAAATCTACATAATTTAAAAAAAATCTGTTTTAAATAGCAGTATATTAGTACTATTTATAATCAAACGAAGTAATTTTTTCCTTTCTGGGAATCCAGCAGCGCATGGGAAAAACAATGTAAAAAGCAAGGTTCCAATGTAATTTATGTAAACGAACAGTTTATTGCTTTCATTTGAGGACAGATAAGAATAACTGATAACAGAGAAATGTAAATAAAACTCGTTACAAACATGCGCTTTGAAGAAAATATAACATTAAGTGTAAATATTCTCGTTGTTAAACAAGAATAGAAAATTGCTCTCTTGGTATTTCATTATGCACTGTAAAATAACGGAACGAACGGTTGCGGTTGTATTTTTTTATACTTATAAAAAAAAACAATATTAAAACTTACCGGAATGTCATTTTTTTAATAAAATTGTCTTTGAATAAAATTATCTCAAAAACAAGCAAGATACGTAGTATGGTAAATATTAACTATACCAATACTAGTCTAATAAAAAGTCGTTACTGTTGGTTAAAAAATAGGTAATCGACGCCATTGTACTGGCGTTCAGTGGGTATAGTTACAGTAGTACTTGTAGCGTAGGTATCGTTATGGTACGAATACCGAACCCGTACTATCCGATTCGCTAAGTGACATCACAACCCAACCCATTCAACGTAGTAACAGACAGGGTAACAGACACCCCTAAATCATGCCACCGTAATAAAAAAGTTCGCGTTATAATTCCCTGTCGTCATTTAAAGGTCGTTGTTGCCATGGAGCCGACATGGACAGCATTGGGCAATGGGCAGCATAGGAAAAACACGTCAAGGGTTTAAATGATCGTGGCCAAAATCCACTACTTCCATGCTGGACTGGGAGCGATAGAAAAACATAGAATGTGCCAGCTGCATCTCGTAAAATGGACATGTTGTAAAAACCAGCTAAGGGATTCGAGGGCTTCAGTATTGTAATTTCACTACAGCAATAATGCAATATACAGATCGATCTGAAACAATCCTCAAAACTTGTCAGACGTGGCGTTATTTAGATCGTTGACGTTCTGCTTACCCTATTAGGGATAAAGGCGTGATTTTATGTGTGCATGTATGCCAAAAAATAACGTGGCCGACGACACTATTTTTCGCAGATCCCCCAACATGCAGCGCCCCCGCCCAAGTGCATTTAAATCCTTGACGAACAGAAGACACACCCCGAAATGGCGTGGATAAGACCCATCTGATTATGTGACGTCAATACCACTCCCCGTAGAGACTAAAATGAAGATATAAGTGTTCTATAGAGCGTATGAAAGTGTCTTCCTAAAATCAGTATGTCTCGCCTTCTTTGAATAAGCAAATTCTGAGACATTTTTAAATATAAATGGCAGCGTGATTTGCTTTGCTTATTTTCCTGCAACTTTCGCTCATTAAAATTTATTTTCTTTTGCAAACTTTTTCGCTCTATCTTTTGTCTAACTTCATTCAGATCTACTTTATTAGGGCGACTCTTTATTTATTTTAAAATACTGAAAGCTTATCCAGCAATATACTACATTTATCATGTATGATATGCTTATTGTTTTTTTTTTCTTAAATATAACGTACCACTTACAAACAAAATACCAAGTGTAAGGGACACCTCCCGAAAACTGATAGGGGTTGCTCAGTCAACGAAACTGAACAACTTGCACTAGGAAATTCTTTCAGGAGATGATTTTTTTTTTACTTTCCCATACAAAATTACCACTTTGATCAGACAATTTGAAACATTTATTTTTTTTCATTTCCTGAAAGAATTTCCTGGTGATAGTTGTTCAGTTTCCATGACTGAGCAATCCCTATCAGTTTTCGGTACTGTCCCTTACACCCCGTATAATCTCTGATACTGCTTTGTCACTGGTCAAGCCATAACCGCTGAATAATGTATACTACGTGGTTATTTATAACGGAACTCCCTTGACACTACGTCAAGCTAATGTTGGTTCTATTTCGGGCACCGGACAATCCCATAACAGTGTGATTTATATCTGTCTACGCATTTCATCATGGTGTTTCGGAATACACGCAACGTGTCATTTTGAGCGTTTATGTTGACGAGCGTTATTGTTATAATGTACAATAATCGAAAATGAAAGTGATTATACCTTTGTGTAATGATGGGAATAGTTTTATGGTAGTTTACGAAGAGAAGTATTATTTATTATACAAAGGCGCATATTAACTCTACCTACATAGATAAATTACCTGGTTTAAAGGAAATTTAGAGCATGTCGATCACATGACTTTGATTTAAATCGATTCGAGATCATATCTCAAACGAAATAAAATATAACAATCAAATGTTTGTCTTAAATAATTATGTAGCTTTAATATTTTTGTTCGAAATATTTGCAACAGAATGGAAAACATTCCAAAAATGCTTCTCTACGCATTCATGCATGATTGACCTGGCGCATTGATAAGAGCTAACATTGAGTTTTTTTTTAATCGGTCGAAATATTTTCAAATTAAATTCGAAGCACATCTGACTCATGTGTACAGAGAGTGAAATACTAAATTCCGATAGTTATCGAACATCTGTTCGGTACAGAGAAGGTCACAGTACGTATTTACGATGGCAGGGATTCAGGGCATTGACAAAAGCGGCTTTGTTCTGGGATGTACTGAGGCAACGGAGGAATTAACACATAAATACATGACGTCATATGACAGCAAGCTGCTATTTCAAAAATTATAGCAGACTCTGGCTTGTATCATGTGAATTCATGTGTATCAATTCACCATCAGATAGATAAAATACAAGGTTATGTTCAAAACGTTAAACTCCAATCAACAAACAAATTATTGTTTTGGAATGTTGTTAACAATACTGACTTCGAAAGACATTAAATGTGCATTTGCGTGTAAAAAATATTGAATTGCGGTTTTCAACATCAACAAAATATAGTCAATACTGTGCCCACGTATGTGGTGGATTAAAATCTTATCGCTGTAATTCATGGTAGGCTCGAAACAATCAGTAGGAACGTATAATGTCTATGAGCTGAGAGCTCATCATCTCCCTAGCCTTTTACCGTATTACACTAAACTTCCTAATCTAGGAGATTGAACAAGGTTACTGGTTTTTACACTGAGCGACTGCCATCTGACCTCCGCAACCCATGATGATACGCAATATCATAAGATATAATGTCTGGATTTATCATTAGTGGTTGTTAGTTAATCGTTAAAACAATACCTAAGCTGCTGGCAATAAACACTAGGATCTTATCAACTCTGAGAACTGTCTAAACAATCATTCAAGAAAGGTGTATACGCACCAAGGCCACATAGCCACCACGATTCAACACATCACGAGACAATAGCACAAAAAGCTCTGGGATTAAATGAGCAGGGGGATTGGAAGGAGTGACGTCACACTGGCGTCATCAGCCGTGGTTGCCGAGAGACTTTCTAGGCCGTTATGTGTCCCTGGTACTTTTCACACTGACGTCAAGAAGAGGGTTGCCAGTGGCAGTTTCTGGGGCGCACAGACACATACCCCAATTAAAAACATGCTTATACCTCTTTCAGAACAGACAAGGTGATGATTGGCGACTAAACTGGCCTACTAATATTGCGAGTCATTTTATTTAATTCGCACCGAAATTAATAATTATAACTATGGAGTAATATAATATTATAACTAAATGTTCTAGTTCCTTTACAGGCTCTTACGAAGTCTGGAAAGAAAAGCAGATGTATTTAGCTACCTATATGTTATTTACAAGCGTGGAACTAACTGAGGAATATCTAGGCAACTGGTTAAAATATTTGCGAGACATGTCTGTCTCCCTGGTAGTTTACCACACGCTGACGTCAGACCAAGGAGTTGCTAGGCCTATCCCCATGACGTCATGACGCTGGGGATAGAACAGGCAACCCTCGGCGACTGTCCGAAATGTCGTAATCGTGATAGACCAGATACAATGATGTAATAAGTATAATTCGCCCGCATGTGCCGGCGCGCCCTTCAAAAGCCCGGCTTGACCCAGACATGGTTTCACACTCTGTAATCTGTCTTTCGCAATTGGTTGGACAGTGATATGATAATATTGTTATTTTCTCTGTGTACGTCATTTTAAATTGGCTAAGAAGATGTGTTTAACGACCGTATGAGTTATAATTTCGTATCAGCTGGATCATGTTGCGTGATGCGGGTAATCAACATAATCCATAGTAGGTACGACGTATCAGAACATCACACTTCTTCCATCAGTTAGAAATAAAAAAACATTTCTTTAAAAAAAAGTAAAGTTCAGCATTAACATAAAACAGAATCTATTTTCGTAACACAAACTTGATAAATAACCAAGTCTGAGTAGAATTACTCGCGGTGCAAAAGTGAGAGTCTAATTACAGGAAGTCAACAAATACAGAGAACCTGCTGTGCTGCCTGTTGTGTGTGCTGCGGTATAGATGCAGTTGTAAAGATTATACCATACATTAAGTCACGTCTGTATCCCTTACGGGTATGCAAAGCCTAGAAAAGGGCGTTTTCGCTGATTGAGGGCAATTTTTAGATTGTAGATATCTCCATAGAGACAGGTTGTCAGCCCGTTGCCTAAATAGCAATACATTGTAACCCTCAAATCCCTTTGCTGGCTTTTACTGCATGCTCGGGAGGAGCTGGCACATCTATGTTTTTCTATCGCTCCCAGGCCAGCACCTATTAAACCTATATTAAAAAAAGCAAAAGTTTATTCTTTATCTGCCTTATTTTGTAGTAAAAGTGTTTCTCTATGTGGTAGTACCTATAGCATAGACGAGAGAACATTTTGATTGTATAATAAATATAATAATCCAAATCATAACCTTAACACATTTGTTCTAGGCTACGAGTTCTAGGATTTTCTTCTTTAAACACAAATATTCCCAAAGCGTGGCATTATTAGTCTATCTACACTTCCTGTTATGACTACCATACCTATATTACACAAAATACACTCAGTTTCCCATTGTCTTGCATATGACAAGCAAAATATCTAATCGTCAATATTTCCTTTGACTCCATCCAAGCCATGCACTATAACGTAATGGGATATTATGGGAAGTAAACAAATAGGTAATAGCTAACAATCTAGTTTAGAAAGGCGTAGGTGGTGCTAAAACCGTAGCTTTATCAATGGCCGTTACGAGCGATCAACCGTACAAACAAACAGCAGTTGTATACCGGGTGTAAGGGACAGCGTACCAACAACTGAGGAACTAGGCCCTAGTCACTAGGGGGTGATTGCCATACTCGCTATTTGGCAGGTGGATTGGCGAGCGCAGCACAGTACAAGATGTGTGTTTAAATTATTGGCTTGCTTGAATTTTTGTTTCTTCATAATCCGAATCTTCAGTATTTTATTTTAAAATTCAAAGTAAAATACATAACATTAAATTTTATGGTCAACTTTAAAAACTAAACGATTTCCAATATTATAGTATGACTTTCAAAGTGAAACCACTTGTTATGGAAACATTAAATGCTGAAAGTAGACGTTTAAAATAAAGCCAATGGTTAGACCATCTCATGGACTAAATAGCTTGGTGGATAACAAAAACAAATTGTTTGAGGATGTATGGATGTATAGATATTTTGCTTGTCATATGCAAGACAATGGGAAACTGAGTGTATTTTGTGTAATATAGGTATGGTAGTCATAACAGGAAGTGTAGATAGACTAATAATGCCACGCTTTGGGAATATTTGTGTTTAAAGAAGAAAATCCTAGAACTCGTAGCCTAGAACAAATGTGTTAAGGTTATGATTTGGATTATTATATTTATTATACAATCAAAATGTTCTCTCGTCTATGCTATAGGTACTACCACATAGAGAAACACTTTTACTACAAAATAAGGCAGATAAAGAATAAACTTTTGCTTTTTTTAATATAGGTTTAATAGGTGCTGGCCTGGGAGCGATAGAAAAACATAGATGTGCCAGCTCCTCCCGAGCATGCAGTAAAAGCCAGCAAAGGGATTTGAGGGTTACAATGTATTGCTATTTAGGCAACGGGCTGACAACCTGTCTCTATGGAGATATCTACAATCTAAAAATTGCCCTCAATCAGCGAAAACGCCCTTTTCTAGGCTTTGCATACCCGTAAGGGATACAGACGTGACTTAATGTATGGTATAATCTTTACAACTGCATCTATACCGCAGCACACACAACAGGCAGCACAGCAGGTTCTCTGTATTTGTTGACTTCCTGTAATTAGACTCTCACTTTTGCACCGCGAGTAATTCTACTCAGACTTGGTTATTTATCAAGTTTGTGTTACGAAAATAGATTCTGTTTTATGTTAATGCTGAACTTTACTTTTTTTTAAAGAAATGTTTTTTTATTTCTAACTGATGGAAGAAGTGTGATGTTCTGATACGTCGTACCTACTATGGATTATGTTGATTACCCGCATCACGCAACATGATCCAGCTGATACGAAATTATAACTCATACGGTCGTTAAACACATCTTCTTAGCCAATTTAAAATGACGTACACAGAGAAAATAACAATATTATCATATCACTGTCCAACCAATTGCGAAAGACAGATTACAGAGTGTGAAACCATGTCTGGGTCAAGCCGGGCTTTTGAAGGGCGCGCCGGCACATGCGGGCGAATTATACTTATTACATCATTGTATCTGGTCTATCACGATTACGACATTTCGGACAGTCGCCGAGGGTTGCCTGTTCTATCCCCAGCGTCATGACGTCATGGGGATAGGCCTAGCAACTCCTTGGTCTGACGTCAGCGTGTGGTAAACTACCAGGGAGACAGACATGTCTCGCAAATATTTTAACCAGTTGCCTAGATATTCCTCAGTTAGTTCCACGCTTGTAAATAACATATAGGTAGCTAAATACATCTGCTTTTCTTTCCAGACTTCGTAAGAGCCTGTAAAGGAACTAGAACATTTAGTTATAATATTATATTACTCCATAGTTATAATTATTAATTTCGGTGCGAATTAAATAAAATGACTCGCAATATTAGTAGGCCAGTTTAGTCGCCAATCATCACCTTGTCTGTTCTGAAAGAGGTATAAGCATGTTTTTAATTGGGGTATGTGTCTGTGCGCCCCAGAAACTGCCACTGGCAACCCTCTTCTTGACGTCAGTGTGAAAAGTACCAGGGACACATAACGGCCTAGAAAGTCTCTCGGCAACCACGGCTGATGACGCCAGTGTGACGTCACTCCTTCCAATCCCCCTGCTCATTTAATCCCAGAGCTTTTTGTGCTATTGTCTCGTGATGTGTTGAATCGTGGTGGCTATGTGGCCTTGGTGCGTATACACCTTTCTTGAATGATTGTTTAGACAGTTCTCAGAGTTGATAAGATCCTAGTGTTTATTGCCAGCAGCTTAGGTATTGTTTTAACGATTAACTAACAACCACTAATGATAAATCCAGACATTATATCTTATGATATTGCGTATCATCATGGGTTGCGGAGGTCAGATGGCAGTCGCTCAGTGTAAAAACCAGTAACCTTGTTCAATCTCCTAGATTAGGAAGTTTAGTGTAATACGGTAAAAGGCTAGGGAGATGATGAGCTCTCAGCTCATAGACATTATACGTTCCTACTGATTGTTTCGAGCCTACCATGAATTACAGCGATAAGATTTTAATCCACCACATACGTGGGCACAGTATTGACTATATTTTGTTGATGTTGAAAACCGCAATTCAATATTTTTTACACGCAAATGCACATTTAATGTCTTTCGAAGTCAGTATTGTTAACAACATTCCAAAACCAATAATTTGTTTGTTGATTGGAGTTTAACGTTTTGAACATAACCTTGTATTTTATCTATCTGATGGTGAATTGATACACATGAATTCACATGATACAAGCCAGAGTCTGCTATAATTTTTGAAATAGCAGCTTGCTGTCATATGACGTCATGTATTTATGTGTTAATTCCTCCGTTGCCTCAGTACATCCCAGAACAAAGCCGCTTTTGTCAATGCCTTGAATCCCTGCCATCGTAAATACGTACTGTGACCTTCTCTGTACCGAACAGATGTTCGATAACTATCGGAATTTAGTATTTCACTCTCTGTACACATGAGTCAGATGTGCTTCGAATTTAATTTGAAAATATTTCGACCGATTAAAAAAAAACTCAATGTTAGCTCTTATCAATGCGCCAGGTCAATCATGCATGAATGCGTAGAGAAGCATTTTTGGAATGTTTTCCATTCTGTTGCAAATATTTCGAACAAAAATATTAAAGCTACATAATTATTTAAGACAAACATTTGATTGTTATATTTTATTTCGTTTGAGATATGATCTCGAATCGATTTAAATCAAAGTCATGTGATCGACATGCTCTAAATTTCCTTTAAACCAGGTAATTTATCTATGTAGGTAGAGTTAATATGCGCCTTTGTATAATAAATAATACTTCTCTTCGTAA
>JARACY010006206.1:0-18248 GCA_029255725.1 Scrobipalpa atriplicella
AATCATGCCTTTATCCCTAATGGGGTAGGCAGAGCGAAAACGACCGAAAGGTCGTTCCGCCACGTCTAACAAGTTTTGAGGGTTATTTCAGATGGTCATGTGTATTGCTTTAGTGACAGGTTGTCAGCCCATCGCCTAAATTGCAATACATTAAAACCCTCGAATCCCTTAGCTGGTTTTTACAGCATGCCCGGGAGGAGATGCAGCTGGCACATTCTATGTTTTTCTATCACTCCCAGTCCAGCATGGAAGAATGCTTATGCTTCATCGACCAAATCAAATCAAATCAAAGTTAAGTGAATGAATCATTATCAAAACATTTATATCACAAAACTAAACTCACTCATTCGTCTTGGAAACCATACGGCATGGCATGTCAAAGACCAAAATCGATGTAGGTAAGCAAATTACGTGTAAGTTGATACTCGGTAAATAAACAAATACTGTTAAGTACATTAGTAAAAATAAATACCATTATGATGTGGGTTTGTTTATTAGTTGGAAATATCCGGTTTTCAAATAATTATGCAGGTTGTAGAGCAAAACAAAATTAGGGCAAGGAAGATATTCATGAAACGATGCCCCAATATGACTTCGATGCTTTTAATAGAGCTGGTGAACCGGCAACCGGTAGATTTCCCATGCATACAGTGAGACACTTGGGTGACTTGGGTTTGATGCTAATAAAACAAATACTGTAGAAACAGTGTTAACGAGTCGCAACTACTTTAAAATTCTTGTAAAAGGTTTTCTTTCGCTTCCTGTCTTTACTTGTAAATTTTTGGTGTTATCGTGACGCACCTTCAAAGCGGTGATACTCCTGGGCGGACGTTGCTTCCTGTCGCAGCATCTCGTCAGCAGGTAGATGAGGAGTATCGTCAGGGTCAGGATTAGCCACGCGCCGGGGATTGAGCCGATAATGCCCAAGCTCTGGAAGATGAAACATTTTCATTAGACTGTGTTTTTCTTATTTGATATGGGTGATTGGTGACTCATGAGCGATTGAGAGTAGACGATGAAGCGAGCTTATATAGGTACTTTTTACACAGTAGCCTTACAAAGCCTTCCCAAACACACAAAGTTATTTTGGCGTCGGAGTCCGTTAGGATGGAATCACAAGGCACAAAACAGGCGGGCTGCTACCAACGGGTTGCATTCATTCGAGTGGGGGGTGGCTGATGTGCTATGACACAGCGCACTGCATCGTCCAATGGATGGGGCGTTGCCGACGCCTTCCCGCACTCTATTTGCCAGCAGTCTGTCTAACAAAGCAAGGATCTCTTACCTCTAGATATACAGGCGAGTCCGGGGCGAAGGTGTCGTTGACGCGGTGTAGGGTGACGTTGATGTGCGGCAGCGCGTGCAGCAGCCGCGAGAGACGCGGCGGCGTGAACTCGTCAGAGACGCCAGACGCGCCCATCGCGACTTTTCTGTATCACACCTGAAAGGTTGAAACAATACATTTAGAAAATTAAACTAATAATGAGCAGACCGACGACTGACAGGGATGAATGTAAGAAAATATACTGCGCCGACCCCAAATGATGGGATGAGGGCAAGATAATGATGATGATGAATGAGCAGAACCAATCAAAAGACTGTATCCCGCATCTGGGTAACACTCAGTAAGGATTAAAGCAGTGATTACATTACCCGGCCGATCGGGCCCGATTTGATATACATTGCTGCTTAGCTTCAGTAATTTTTCAAGTAAGACTCGTGCACAAGCAATGTAATGTCAAAACGGACCCGATCGGCAGGGAAGTGTAATCGCTACTTATGTAGGACTTTTTTTGTGCAAAGTTTCGACAGCGATAGGATCTAGAATCTTCCGTACATTCATAAAATCTCGCCCTTTTCACTTACAGGGTAGGCAGAGCGTTAAACGCCTGACAAAAGGCGCCTTCGCCATGCCTGACAAATATCCCTCCTTTAAAAATGAAAGACAGAGACATAGGTACCTATTTGAGACATCCTAACCTAAATATCATTCATGATTGTTTCGGTCTCCTTTATTGTGTAGCGGTTCAGTTAATTATTCTAAGTTCCAATGTCTACGATCTATGACGAAACGCTGTTTTGTATGTTTACAATGGATTCCATTGAGACTTGAGACGCAGTCGGTCGGCGCCATCATCAAATAAGGGATTTACAACTTGTAATGCTCATAATGGTTCTTCCGACATATCGACTATCAGCACGAGGCGGGTTCACAATGCTCTTATTTATCGCTTTGATACACAAATGGAAAATAGATAATCTTGTTTTTTTGTAATGTAACCTAGGTATATCTTAAGAAAGATTTTTTAGAGCAAGTGTGATACTAAAGGAAATAAGAGCAAAAGAAAAGAGAAAAGAGAGTTTCAAGCAGGAGTGAGATTCTAACAATTTGAATAAAGAAATAAAGATAATGGCTTTATCATTTATCATTATTTCTTAATTTTATGTACATATCTATATATTGTTTTGTATCTAGATCTAGAGAAGTGCCTCATAAAATTATGCTGCAACAAGCTCCATTACCAAAACTTACAGAAACGTGAAATAACATCTTAACACCCACTTAGCCTTACAATCCGCTAATTTACGAAACTACCGCACAGTTGCTAAGACAAGCGCATATTCGCAAACATTGTTTAGCGAAGTACTTAACGCCTCGTTGGGAATGTCGCTGGTGATGTATGTAATCCGGTATTGTGTGGAATGCCTAATTCGTTTCGGATTCAGACTGACTAGGTCCTATTTGAACAATGAAAAAAGTGGCAATCAATCTTGCGGTATGGTAAGTCTATAAAACTAGAAAGGCATTCGCCACAATAGTATTAGTGGGACCGCAAAGCACGTTTCTTACAGACTCCCACGCACTTCAAATCAGAACTCAGTACGTAAATAAGTTTTGAGATTTCCGCGGTTGTTCAATACAATACAATAATTCTTTATTTGCATAAACATGGTATTTATGGATTAAATAAACACACTTTTTTAAATTAAGTCGCGTCGTTTGTCTGTTTGTATATTTAATTTAGCATGAGTTTGTATTTACGGATGTTTACATTGTTGAATAGGGCTTACAATGTTTAGCTAACTTATAAATTAGCATGCAAATCACAACAGTTAGATTGTTATTTTTGATCGGGATTATTATGTTGGTCATATTTATTATTCCGTAATATGCATTCGTCTTATCTTTACATAAACACAAACTTTTTTTACAGCAGAAGCAAGTAACACCATATAGCAGCAAACTTCGTAAACTTATGGAGAATTATACCAAGCGCATACGGTTGCAAATTTCAAGACGCGATACCATCTGCAGCGACAGACACGGCAGTACGTTCATGGCATACCAACGCTCCAGCAATCTAAATTAATCACGGAGTTTCAACGGTTCTTGTGGCATTATTGTCCTAATTTAATTCTCTTCCATGCTGGACTGGGAGTGATAGAAAAACATAGAATGTGCCAGCTGAATCTCCTCCCGGGCATGCTGTAAAAACCAGCTAAGGGATTCGAGGGTTTTAATGTATTGCAATTTAGGCGATGGGCTGACAACCTGTCACTATAGCAATACACATGACCATCTGAATGAACCCTCAAAACTTGTCAGACTTGGCGGAATGACCTTTCGGTCGTTTTCGCTCTGCCTACCCCATTAGGGATAAAGGCGTGATTTTATGTATGTATGCATGTTTAATTTGAAGTCTTATAAGTATTATATATTTACTATAAGATGCAAATTTCAAGACGCGATACCATCTGTAGCGACGGACACGACGGTAACGTTCATGGCATACGATGATGATGATGATGGCATACCAACGCTCCAGCAATCTAGATTGATCAGGGAGTTTCAACGGTTCTTGTGAACGGTATTATATAATTCCTATTGTTTGCTATAAGAGCGCTTAGAGAAATATACCAAGCGCATACGGTTGCAAATTTCAAGACGCGATTACCATCTGCAGCGACAGACACGACAGTAACCTTCATGGTATACCAAACCAACGCTCCAGAAAATCTTAATGGATCATGGAGTTTCAACGGTTCTTGTGACATTATTATCCTAAAGTAATTTGAACAGTCTTATAAGTATTATATATTTACTATAAGATACAAATTTCAAGACGCGATAGCATCTGCAGCGACGGACACGACAGTAACGTTCATGGCATACCAACGCTCCAGCAAATCAGATGGATTACAGAGTTTCAACGGTTCTTGTGGAAATGTTCTAAATAGAATAGGTACCTTATGTATGTATTTTGTACATAACTGGTCATTAAAAAAAAACCAAACCCAGAAAAATGTATATTCCGAACCGAACTGAATCAATGGAAAATTCATAAGACTCGCTTGATAATCATAATCATAATCTACATGAAAGTATAAATAATTACTATAATTCCACAAAATTTTAAAGAAATATTGTTTTATATCGCTCACTATGTTTGCGATACCATGTAAAAAGTCGTATTGTTCCCACATTGTGTTCTTCTCATGTCTTGGAAGTGCTAAGTAATTAGGGCACGCTATTTTTAGCTGTCCTCAATAGAATAAACTCTATGGGTGACTACGGGTGGCTCTTTTAAAACTATTTTGGGACTCAAGGTTTTCTCGATCAACTTGAGGTTAGTAGTACCTATTGTTTTGTTGCTAGTGTTTATAAAAAAACAAGATTTACTTTTCATTACTTTCATAATCTAGAAAGAGACAGGATTAATTAAAAAAAATGTGATAGTCTTAATCGATTTTCAACTATAATTTTATATTATTTTTTAACTCTATTAAGTTACGAAAGAGAGCCTTTTTTATCTAAGTTTCTTTTTTGTCACTTCATCATGTACCGTATGTTGCAGCTGTTTTCGCCATTATTATGGCTTCATGGTGATACTGATGTTCATAAAACACATGTTATATGTGTCACATCGAACACAGAAAACTCATACTTTTACGATGTTTTTCGTCAAAGTTGTTTGAAGTAGTACCGTAGTATACATAATAGTGTTGTGGAGTACTTATATATTTTATTTTACTTACCGTAAAGCCAAGAAGTTGTCCGTGGTTACGAGGCCATAGTCTCAACAACTGTGACAAACGATGGTTTCACCGCTTATGCATCTGCAACAAACAGAAATTCATATTAGAAACATTTAGACTCGTAAAATTCTACAAAGAGCTCGCTGAGTTTATAATTGCAATCCTTTAAAACGATAAGATATTTTATTTAAAGATAGATAAGATAGGATATGATAAGATAAGATAAGATAAAATAAAGTTTATTAACTGAAAGCCATTTTACATACTGGTGTTTAAAATTTTGGTGCAAAATAAAAGCTTAGGATGAGGACACAGATACATAGTGCAGTCGATGTCTAAAATAGGCATAATAGCCCGTACTATAGACACTGGCTTCCATTTGAATTTGTTGCAGTACACAGCTATTTTCAAGTATTTTCTTAAAAGACTTATTTAGATGAAAGCAATGTTGACAGTGGAGTTGTAATTTAAGATTGATTGGGAACTCCATTATATCGCAGCTGGTCACTGTACTGGTGGTAATCATCTACATAGTCCTCTCCTCATAGAATAAACAAAAATTCTTGACATTCGTAGTTACAGAGACACATCTGAAGATGATGGGTAAAATACACGTATGCTATTGATCTTGTTGTGAACGATAATTACTATGATCTTTCTATCTATTGGCAAAACTAGACATCTAAACTATTAGCTCCAATTTCGTGTTATCATCCTGTCAATAATCATTTCGTTTCCTACTAATCCTGTTGAAACTGTGTTGTTGATTACGAAGTGACACGCTAAAAGCCTGTGGAGAGCTTTATTGAATGTCAAGATAATACCACTCCATTGACAGGGCAAATATTGTCGTTGGCGCTTTTATGTCGACGACATGCTTAGCGCGCATAATTACCATGTTAACGGAATAGGTTTATGAAGTGTCGATGGTCATATTTAGTATCAGTTTTTATGCGTCGTAAACATAGATACAGGTCGTAGAGGTGGGTAAAGTGAATACTTTTTTACAATGGGCTTTAACACCTATAGAACTCCGGGCGCTAAATAGTTTACTATATATTTCATCGGTTAGATGTGTGGGATGCCTTAGAGATTTTTGGAGTTTTTTTTTTATAGACTCGACTCAAAGACAAACCTATTAACTAATAAAAATAAAAGACCGATCGTGAACATTATTCCCTACATTTACTTATTTACCGGGTCACTCCCAATAACATTTCTTGGTAAAAACATATAGGGATCTCCTCACCTTTTTATCAGGACTTTTCGACTCGTGACTGAATGAAATGAGTGAAAATAACCGCGAGTGCTTAAAAAGTTATATACAGGGTGTAAAAAAAAGTACTGCGTTCCTTTCAACCACATGTTCTACTGATGATACCAAACAACTTTCCCAAAGCAGAAAATTTTAGCTCGAACAAAAAAATTGCCTTTTCCATACAAAGATACTTCCCGGGATCTGCAGTTTTGTATGGACAAGGCAAAATTTTATTTCGAGCTAAAAATTTTGTGCTTTGGGAAAGTTGTTTGGTATCATCAGGAGAACATGCGGTTGAAAGGAACGCACTACTTTTTTTACACCCTGTATTATTCCCTACAATACCTATTATCCGAGACAACATAACATCTCAACTAAGTACCTCCAAGCCCTCGAAGCCCTCTTAACTAGGTCTACCAAGTGTAACGAACTTGTGGCTGTCATGCAAGTCATAAACGAAACGCAAGCGCAGTTAAGTTATGGACATAACAATTAGCCGCAATTGAGAAGGGGCCAGCGGCGCCACTGAAGTTGAACTGAGTCATTTGTTGACAGTAATTTAATAGAGGTTTGGCGATACTTAAGTTGCATGTGAGTTTGTTGCTGGAAAGCATCTCTTAAAATGTACCAACACTGAAACTGTTTCTGTGGTCTGAACCAGATTTCATCGGATCGTTACTCAAAAAGAGACAACAAAGCAAAATAGGAGAAGAATATTTTTAATCAGTCGGCTACCGTAGTACGTCCACGTCTTAGGTACTTATTGAACCTCTTTTCAGTAAGCTTTCTTCTCTTCTGTCTGGTTTCTCTAAATTCCTCAATTGGTATGAAGAAAGCGACAAACACTTGTTTCTAGAACATTTTACAAGATAGTTTTATCTGTCTGGGAATTCGCGTGAGCGTAGAGACAAGTAGTTCCTAAATAGGTCAGATTTGATACGAATGCGAGCAACTTGATGGATATTATTACGTCTCCGTTTTCGGTACACTAACATTTACAGACCGGACAAAAACAATATACATAGCGGGTGTAAGGGACAGCTTAACCCAAACTGATACGGGTTGCTCAGATAACGAAACTAAACAATTTTCATAAGGGAATTCTTTCAGGAATTGAAGATAATTTTTGACTTTCACATACAAAATGATCACATAGATCAGACAATTTGTATGGAAAAGCCGTCATTTCCTGAAAAAGAAATTCTCCTCCTCCTTCTGGTGGAAGTTGTTCAGTTTCGTTGAGTTAGCAACCCCTATCAGTTTGCGTTATTAAGCTCTCCCATACACCCGGTATGTATACCTATGACGTCAATATTCCTTTAGCAAGGCATTTCACTAAGCCTAAATTGCAATACACCGTAATCCTCAGAGACCTGTATTAAAATTACAGTATGCCCCGGAAAAGAAATACTGGCTCATTCTACGGTTTTATTCGTACGCAGTTCATCACGGAAGTGCGTAATCAAATTGACGAAATAAATATTTTCTTCAAAGTCCTATCACAAGGATGTTTACTCAACACCAAATTAAGGCAAGTGGCAAATGACGCAAGACCTCCCAAATACTACTGATGGGATGATATTGAATAATATTATGGTCAAGAACGTCATTGATAACTAGATTTGGCTGATAAAGGTCAAGAAACGACCTTAAGACCATGAATGTATTCATGTCATGCAATCATTTCGTTTAATAGTACCTAAGCTCTATGAATAAATACTAAGTTCGAATTTGTTTTTAGGGTCAGTGGCACAAAGTCAGCGCACCCAGTTTTCAGAGAAATTAAAATTTTATCAGACATAAATTGCACCATTAGTGATGTCCAAAACATAAAATGCGTACCATAAAATACGAAACGTTTTTGCTTGCTCAAAACCAAATAATTCATACGTTAAATTAAATTAAAATTTTATTTGTTAATTACAACCAGTTTCTAAACAATATTGTGACTTATGTCTTAATTTAAGCTAAATTGCCTGTGTTAGGAGACACCACTCTTCCTAAATATGCACAAGCACATACTTATAAATTTTTTATTTAAATATTATTAAAATATATATTATTAAAAATTAAAATTAAAAATATAAATTGTAGGTACATATACGTGAAAAGAAAGTCCAATTGAGCACGTAATTCCAAAGCTTATCATCCTCGACAATGTAAATAAATGTGTCAATGTTTTCCAACGATTTCCTGTTAAAGTACAATTGAACTCTTCCCAGGAAAGTACGGCCAAGTGCAGTTGCACTCATGTTATCTGGTTTCCGATGTATATTACGAAATTTGTTTACACATTTGATATACGTTATTCCCCAACAATACAGAGAAACATCTTTAACCCCACGTATTTGCCGAGATGTCGTAATTATTATCGCAGGGGCGTGATAATTCTATCTTTATAAGACTGGCCTCACTTTTAGAGAAATCATTTAGAATTTGCCCGTCCATATAACCACCCAATAAGTAATAAAATAAGTAACCGAATAATATAGTAAATGTACGTTACTGCGATTTTAAGTGGCATTAATAACAACACTATGCCTCTAGACCGCCTTTACTGAGAACCAGTAATTAGTAATTTGTAATTCATGACTGTCCAGTGCAATTACACAGTAATTATATGAAAGACGTTTAGCGCGAAAGAATAGTGGTATGGTATAGTGCAACACTTTAGTGATATACCAACTTCTGTATCAAGTGGACGTGTTGTGATAACAAATTCAATAGAAAAATAACCGAAACAGTGAGTGCTAAGTGTCAGATATCGAATTTCAAACATTACTATGAAGATAACAGTGCATTTATTGATATCGTTGAGTGTAGTGACATGTGTGGTGTGTAAGAGTTACTTCTTTGGGGAGAAGACGGACGAAGTGAAACTGATAAACAGGGAGAAGGTGGTACACTACGCAGTTCCTTGGAAGAGGAGGATTGAATACTACGCATTCAATGACACATACCAGCGTCCTATAAAGGTAAACTTTACTGGTGGCCTACTTTGTCGAATACAGTTTCAAGGCTACTATCTTGAACGACAGCTACAGTATAATTATTAAATGTTATGACCGATACTAGCAGATGTAGCAACGAAATTTGAATATTTATGAATTAAGATAAAAAAAATTAGCAAAGTTCCAAAAAGTAGTCTACAAAAATATTTTACTTTCGATAAGAAATTCGGCAATAAAATAGGTACAACCGTGAAAAACAGAAATGTCTAAGTTTTTTATACGTATTTCATACGTATTATTAAATAATGCGAAGTTACGAAGTTAATAATTTTCGTCTTAATTTTAGAATAAGGAACTTTTAAAAAATCTTGCGCGTTATTCACTTACAGGCAAATTGTTGAACATTGTCTCACTTATTGACTCCAATATTTTTTTATAAATCTGTTGACGGCGTTTTACAGCCTAACTGACCTACAATGCATCACGATTGTTGACCGAGATCCAACCCACGATCTCCGGACAGAGTTCAAGTGACTCTACCAATGAGACCTGGAAATACACTGGAGTTCCACTAAGTTTCCTACAACTTGCGTTCAAAATCTTAATCTTATAGCCTTTTTCCGTATTTCACGGGGTCGGCTACCTAATCTAGGGGATTGAACAACACTTGCGATATAAAAATATTTATGAGAATTAGAGATCTCTCTTCTCAATCCACAATAATTCTTTTCTTGACTCTCCTTCTAGAATATGACTCAAAAGCATGGCTTATGTGTTTTTTTTTTTTTTTTGTGGAAATACGATATTTTGCCGCGATAAAAAGAACCCTATTATGTCTATCAGAGATACTTTATCTTATGTGTAAGATAAAATTTATTGAAATCAGTACATAGTTTCGTAGATTACCCCTTACAAACAAACACGTTTTCCCTCTATCATATTAGTACAGTTACTTGAATACTATACTAGTCCTGGTCATTACCTGACTAGTTTCTGCAGATTAATCATAATCAGGTTGATTACAGTCATCTCCTCAACACATTAGGAGTTCTTATTATACGGATGTCAAGTGAAATAAGTGGTTCTTGGACCATTAAAACTTAACCACAGAATATACAGGGTGTAAAAAAAAGTACTGCGTTCCTTTAAACCACATGTCCTACTGATGATACCAAACAACTTTCCCAAAGCACAAAAATTTTTGCTTGAAAAAAATATTTGCCTTGTCCATACAAAATTAGAGATGAGGAGAGCTCTTTGTATGGAAAATGCAATTTTTTTTCGAGCTGCTACTTACTTTTTTTTACACCCTGTATAATAGCACTAACTTAACTATGTAGGTCTGTCTGTAGTACCCACTCGTTACTGTGTAGGCTAGTGGTCTGAGTCTTGGGCTCTCAGTTCTGAGATCGTAGGATCAATTTCGATGGACAAAATAGTAGTAAACAAGCCATTGTTTAAGAAAATGCAAACTAAGTTACCTGATTATTCCTTATTGATTTTCAATCGAACCGATATAGTAATTTTTATGAGATTTTTTTTATTCAATATTATTCGAGCGAGCATTATGGAAAACCCTTTACCTAATTAACAATAGGAATCTAGCTAACGCTAGGTTGATTGTTAGATTTTTCTGAAGGATTTTGTAAAAAGATTACAATTTCGATAGCATTGTTCACTACGCAGATGGTGATAGATGTTTTGTGGACCATAACTTTATGGTAAACATTTTTTCTTATCTACTTTTAAGTGCCAGTGCACTTGTCTATAGATTAATTGCCAACCATCTTCATTATCACAAATAGTTCCTAATTTGGTAAAAGTAACATCGACGACCAAGTAGTTCTTAGTAATTTACTTCTTATTTCTTTTAATTGATTTGAACCAAAACAAAACAACCCATTTTCGAGGCCGTTGGCAAGCATGTTTGTTTAAGGATAAACAAATTGACAGCAGAGATGATTTAATTTATAATCACTACTGCGACCTTGGCAGATTTAATACTGACACGAATAATTATACTAATATTATAATTATGCGAAAGTTTGGATGTTTTGAATGTTTGTTACTCAATCACTCTTCAACCACTGGACGAATCGGGATGAAACTTGACAAACATGTAGGTTAGGTCTTTGAATAGGACATAGGCTACTTTTTACCGCGGGAAAACCTAAATTTCCACGGGGAAAACTCATTTAACACGGGTGGAACCGCGGGCGGAAAGCTAGTTAGAAATAATTAAAAAAAAAAATTGTTATTTCGCTCTTTCCAGGCCATAGACTGTCACGACTACCAGCGCACAGAAGCGACAGTGAACATCACGGAGGGAGGTATCGGGTTCCCGTACGTCACACTCAGCTTCTTCAGCCAGCGGAGCTACGGCCTCGAGTACGCCATCGAGATATTCGCCTAACTTCTAGTCTTTAATATAGGAAATATGAAAATGGTAGTAGTTTTATTTCAGTATTTTTTAGACAGCTGATCCTTGGAGTCAAGTATTTCTAAAAACGCCAAAATGGCCTTTAGCGGAGATGGGTAACCTTTTTGATCAGTGGAAATCGAACTTAAGATCGAAAACAGGTGCTCAGACCATCACTATACTATACATATAGAACGTACCTACTTACAAACATGGACAATAGAGTCTGCGGTATCGGACTCAAGTCATAAGTATCAAACTAAGTAAAAGGTTTACCGCTACCCTCATCTTGTTTACCCGGAATCTGTCATAAAACAAGACATGAGGTAAATTCATTGAAGGAGGTTTGAAAATGTTATGAATATTCCAATATTCAACTTTAGACACATTAAGGAGGTAGGGTATGGGATCTACCTCCTTCCTTACACACTTCGCTGGCTCAGCGACCCGATGATCTACCTCCTACCAGTCCACCTTCGTATCTCACCAGGAGGAATCCTAATCTGTCTCCCAAAGGAATCTGATCTGATGCCAAGAAACTAGTCCCATTGTTGCGAACCGATATCAGAATTGATCTGTTACGTATGAGAACCTTATGTGAATTGGATATTTCTCTCTCTTTTGTTTTATATTGCTATCTCTGTCTCCCTTTTTGCAAAATGGCTAACGGTGAAGCTGTATTTTTTACATCGTATTGAGAAAATATAAGTTTAAACAGTTCTAAGCAAGTTTTATTAATCTCAATACACACCAAAGTTTCCCAGCCCCGCCAGAGCCCAGGAGCCGTATTTTTGAACCACTCGAACGCTAATGCGCATACGAAAGAGCCACATTCGCATGCGAAATTCCAAAATCACTATTTTTGAACATTCATACGTATACGAATCCTGCAACGAGTGGTCTAAACCACTCGTTGTATTTTCTACTACTCGAAACTCAAGTACTCTGTGGTCGCGGAAGTGAGACAGACAATCATTTGACAAGTGACACTTTAACTTTTTAATTTACTTGAATTTACGTTCCGTTTCTCTGCGATTCATTACCGGTTTTTGTAATCAAAGATTTTTGTTAGTGGCGGTGGTGGTATAGTAGGTATATTTCTGCGTAGAAAGGAAACAAGTTATGGGATTAGACTTTATTGGCAACACAGATTTCTACTGATTCAAAAATACGTAAAAACGTGTGTGATAGAAATTAATTTCGTGCACGAAGGAATTTCGTATGCGCTTTCAGTTTTCGATTCGAATGGTTCAAAAATGCGACTCCTGTTCTTAACACCCATCGTTGTATGGGAATTTCCTTTGCTTCTTTTTTTTATAACCTCGCTTCATCATCGACTCTATCTTGGTCAAAGTCAAAGTCAAATCGTTCATTGCAAACCATTAAGGTAAATATAAATATGGTAACAAACAAAATAAGAATTACATACGGACCCGGACAGCAACAATCTTACAATTAAATTAACAAAATAATAAAATATGTATAATTAAACTTTGCAAAATACATTAAGGATTAAATAAGTCAAAACAATAAGTGCATTTAAAGTCCGGTGCCATTTGATTGCTCTCCCATCCCTAGCATTATTTCACGGACAGAAAATACAACTAATAAAAACATATTGCATCACAATTGAGACTATCTACAACCATCTAAAGAACTGGCAATGAAACCGATTTATAAGCTCAACGCCCCCTAATGCAGACGATCATCTGAATAATTTCATCCGACATGACATCTAACGCGATGTAGAATCTAGGCTATCTAGGCAACCCAGTCTGGGGCTAATGAAAGCTATGAGAGTATGAGTCAACCGTGACCGGTTTGCGAACAACCTGTTATAAGACTTATAAGAGTCGGTTAAAAGCATGTTATAAGCTTGAGAATAGCTTATAAGTTCGAAAATGTAAATGCGGTTTTCTACAACGCGTAACATAAAGGGTATATGCATCGTGAAATGTGTAAATCTACGCATGAAACTGAACAACTTTCCCTAAGGAACATAGGTCGAAAAACGAAAAAAAAAATTGACCTTTCATACAAAATGCATCAGCTGATAGCGTATTTAGTATGGGAAGTAAATTTTTTTTCTTTGTATTTCGACCTATGTTCCTTAGGGAAAGTTGTTCAGTTTCATGGGTAGATTCACACATTTCTCGATGCATATACCCTTTCTGTTACACGTTGTATATTTTAATAAATACTAACATTCAAGAAGTATCGTGGTGAACTAGTTGGAAGTGATAAATTAAAAACACGGATTTTACCAGAGTTGCTTAACCTAGATAAGTATTGCATTTAACCCCGATGCGTAACAATAATAATTCACTAATTGATTGTTTTAGTAGGTAGGTACTATTAACACTCGCAAACCTAACTAGATAGGACAGAGACCTAAAAACATATACTCAGACTAAACCTAGATAAGATCTGAAGCAGAAATTACATTACCCGGCCGATCGGGCCCGATTTGATATACATTGCTGCTTAGCTTTAGTAGTTTTTCAAGTAAGACTCGTGCACAAGCAATGTAATGTCAAAACGGGCCCGATCGGCAGGGTAATGTAATCGCTGCTTCACCTAAAACAATACATTGTCCTAAAACAAGATACAAACACACATTTGTAACTTGCCTCAACAACTAAAGCTGATTGTATACAGAATTATTTGTCCTTCTCAAAGTTTTCAACTTTTTCTTCTTGTATAGGTAAGTTTCGAGTCGATCGACCCGATGAACTTCGGTGTCAGAGTTTTTAACTAACAAGGAGGGATATAGGTGAATAAATAAGATAAGTTGTCATCTAACTAAATAACTAATTTTGTGGTTATGCAGTGGTAAATTAATCTGTACTAATATTATAATGAGGAAAGATTTTTATTTTTGTGTGTACGTTTGTAACGAATACATACTAAAAAACTACTGGACCTGTTTCAAAAACCCTTTCACCATTAGAAACCTTCGTTCACCCTGGGTATCATAGGCAACTTTTTATATCTGATTCCCATGGGAAAACTCATTAAACCGCGGGTGAAACTGTAGCGCAAAAAGTTAGTGTTATTTTATAAACTAACGTTAAGTAAAGCTGTCTGCTAAAATGCTTGTTGTTTAGAAAATAGAATAGCTTAAGCTGTGAACTTAACCAAATGATCGTCTATTTTATGATAACAATATGTAAGTAACATGAATCCTTAACATAGTCAACAGTATAAACATTCGCACCTGCTACGTACGTGTGGGAATATCCTTGAATAAAAACATCAGTCAAATAGAATGAGCATAGTATAATGGGAGTAAAAACAATAGCTGACCAAAGTTTAAGGTGAGAATCTTATCTACCCATGGCGCTGAACAACTTTCGCAAAAGATCAAAATGTGAAAAAAGAAATGGCCACTATGGCCATCCCATACAACATAACTCGAGTTCCCGAATTAGGGGATGACCATGCCAGAAAAGGGACAGTGTGAAAAAATATCATTGTATCATTGACCGAAAGTTGGTTTATATTTCGAGACAGTACATTTATATAAAGGCCCTAACCATGTAACCATCCTACCACCACTTGGCATCATGCCAGTTGGAGCAACGACTCCTTGTTTATTTCTTTCCGTCATGGGATAAATTCCAAGAGGATCAGCTAAGTTCTACCTAGAGCACACGTTGGTTACTAAAAACATGATTGTATTTGCTTTAACTACTAGGACTAACGTTAAAATGTCTACTTTGTTAAGCGCTCCCTTTGAATTCTATACGCCGTAATATTGGCTTTATATCGACGAACAGCACTTTCCAACTGCAGATACGACTGCAGCTGTCAACAGTCGACAGTAGACGTCGACGCAGTCGGCGTGTCGACGGCTGCTGTTGACAGTGGTGGTGACGGATACAGTCGACAGGTGGCGACAGCTACAATCGTACTTGCAGTTGGCAAGTGCTGTTCGTCTGTATGAAGCCTATTTATACAACGTGTAACATAAAGAGTATATGCATCGTGAAATGTGTGAATCTACCCATGAAACTGAACAACTTTCCCTAAGGAACATCAGTCGAAATACGAAAAAAAATAATGACTTCCCATACTAAACACGCTATCAGCTGATGCATTTTGTATGGAAGGTCAACTTTTTTTTTTCGTTTTTGACCTATGTTCCTTAGGAAAAGTTGTTCAATTTCATGGGTAGATTCACACATTTCTCGATGCATATACCCTTTCTGTTACACGTTGTATACCTCATAGGCTTTACTATCCGGCACTTTAATAGGTATTACGACTTTATATCACACAAACTACTTTGTACGTCTATAGAAGGAACTATCTCGATAGAAGTAATACGAAGGTAACTTCCGTTCTTTATATGGTGCCTTACCATAATACTTGGCGCGTTGCCAGGCAGACTTAGGCTTCATAAGGCGCGGGACCTTACTATCATGAACTTAAGTCTAATCTAAGGTGATAGACTCTACATCTACGAACAAAGTAGTCATTTCTATTCTTGTTTTTATTAAGCTATCTTGAGATTTAAAAAAAAACTATTTAAGGGCATATCTAGCAAAAAGTTCAAATATTCGTGTCGGATATACTATATCTTAACTTTCTTTAACTAAACAGAACTCAACAGCTGACTGAAAAGGGAATATTATAGAACACTAGCTTTCCGCCCCGCGGATTCACCCGCAGCTAGAGTTTTCCCGTGGGATTGAGTTCCCGCGCTGTTCCTACCTTTAAAATTGACGGAATTTCAATACAAACTTTCATCCCCTATTTAACCCCCTTAGGGGTGGAAGATACAAAAACGCTGAAACACGTGTTCATTATTTTTTTATCTTTAGCCCAAAAACAAAATTGGAAGATCCTGCCATCAAAATTGACGGCATTTCCATATAAACTTTCATTCCTATTTAACCCTCTTAGGGGTGAAAAATACAAAAACGCTGAAACACGTATTAATTATTTTTTAATCTTTAGCCTTAATACAAAATTTAAAGATCTTATCTTCAAAATTGAGGGACTTTCATACAAAATTCAACCCTCCTTTTTACCCGTTTAGGGGGGGAAAATACGCAAATCCTTTCTTAGTGGGAGGTTACGTTATAGGAGGCACTTGCTCTCTAAGTTTTACGATTCTAGCTTTAGTAGTTTAGGCTCTGCGTTGATGAATCAGTCAGTCAGTCAGTCAGTCAGTCAGTCAGTAAGGACAAACGATTTTATAAGTTTAGATTATAAAAGTTGTCGTCTCAGCTGTTGTCACCTTGACAACATTGTAGTCAGCTGTGATTTTTTAATTTAACTGTCAGGTCAGGACTAACTAATATTATTTTAGACTTTAGAAATGTGTTCGTCAGAATGGACACCATTACAGACGTGAGTATGTGTTAAGAATAAGAAAACATATCCTATTTTAGGTGTGTTAAGATGTCTATCTCAAATGAAGGCCTTACAAGGCTTGGCAATTGTCCAGCTGTACCAACTAGCCTTTTCGGCTAAAGTGTGACGCAGCAAATTCCTTAAAACAATCTTTAAAATTGGGTTGTTAATGTCGAAATTCGAAGGGGACGTTGCGACTGAAACTAGAGATATATTCCGTGGTCTCAATCTGACGATCTTGATTTGATCGCACAGCAAAAGTTCATCCATCGGAGTTCCATATCAAGATCCATTTACATTTGAAATTGCAGTCACTGACACAATATCTGGGAATGCTTTGAAATTCCCGTTTTAACTGTGTCATTACGTTGATATTTGTTTACGATATCATTGCTTTATCAAAGTCAATTTATTTATGTATTTCTCTGACCCTGCATATATTATAATAATAATAATAACTTTTTGTTTAAGACAACAAATAGGTCCACTTATTAGTAGGTAGCTTATGATTATGTTAGCCTAAGATTTCAAGTTTTATAAAATATTAATTATTATATTAAAGTAAAGTGTCCTATCTTATCTATAGGTATTATGCAACAATGTATACCTACTTACCTATTACCATTTATCATGCAATATTAGTATATGTACCTATTATTATTTATTATAATAAGGAATTATATTATTAGAAATGGTAATTATGATAAGTGGACTAGCGCTAACTACAAAATCTATAGTAACCCTAAGTTAAAGTACATTTCTATTCAGGTATTTTAGGATATTTCTACAGAATACATTTGTAAGTTTTGCGCTCAGGGTAAAAGATATTAGATTACTATTCTATATTATCCAGGATCTGCTCTTATTGTCACCAGATCTGGCTCGGTGCCAGCTGAGCCAGTGCTGTCAAATATAGGTGCAACTGGGGCCGAGTCTCCATTTAAATAAATTGTAGTCCTGGGACATTTGTGGTTAGCGGGTTAGTGCTTTTGGCAAAGGCTTCTCTTAAATTAAGAAATTGAGAAGGACTGTATTTGGACAAATTTTTTAAATGATTTTTGACCCAACTACTAATCACAAAATGTCCAGTATCTTCTCTTCCCGGGCATACTGTAAATACAAAAATAGTAAGGGAGCGGTCGGACAACAAGTTTTAATGAATGAAACATTTTTATATCTTCCATACAAAACCAACAAAAACTAAACAACAGTTATCAGTATG
>JARACY010006207.1:0-18247 GCA_029255725.1 Scrobipalpa atriplicella
TTTTATGAACGTATAAATTCGCGATGGTCCAAGGTGAGGCGGTACGACTTTATACTTTTACTTCAAGGGATCATCGGTTTTTTGCCGAAACCTGTTCAATTACCGGCAAAATTAATGATTGAGAACATTTATAACGATATATAAGACCTATAGTTCTATAATTGGGTAAGATCTGAGTATGGTAAAGGAAGATTTATTCGAATTCTTTGGTAAGATGAGTTTGAGTTACTTCTACAACTCTATCTGTATGAGGAAGGATCTTCTAGTTTTTTTTGGCAATGCGGCTAGACTTACTTCTACCCTACATGTACTCTCTGTCTTTAACATTCTCTATCGTTGACTCTCTTTCTGTTATCTCTGCATTCTACATTTGACCAATCACGAAGTCTAATTTCAGTTATTTTGAAGCTAAAAATTGAACAAAAACACTTCAACTGTTTTTAAAAATCATCTTTTGTGTCAAACAATTTGTATGGATAATTCAATTTCTTTTCTTTTCTTTTTGGTTTTTTGTGAAAGTTGTTCAGTTTCGATGACTGTTTAAGTGCGAATCTTTCTTCCTTCCTGTATGTTAGTTAAGAGGTTTAAGTAGAAAAAAAAGGCTTTCGTGCAAACCAAAAAAAAAAAGTTTATACCACACCATAGAAGACATTGCAAGTATTGCAACTCTAAGTTCCGTCTTAATTATTCATGTATGCAAAATAATTTATGCCTTTATGCTACAGCACTCCAGACTATGGTAATGTTTTAACCATAGACAATACTTAATACTTAGTTGGGTCGCTTTTTAAAATTAGGGATGGGGTATGTAAGATACATACATACATACATAAATCACGCCTTTATCCCTAAAGGGGTAGGCAGAGCGAAAAACGACCCAAAGGTCGTTCCGCCACGTCTGACAAGTTTTGAGGGTTATTATAGGTAGGTGTTTATGGTAGTATATCGCTATAGTGAGAGGTTGTCAGCCCATCGCCTAAATTGCAAACGCTCGAATCCCTTAGCTGGTTTTTACAGCATGCCCGGAAAGAGATGCAGCTGGCACATTCTATGTTTTTCTATTGTTCCCAGTCCAGCATGGAAGTTTAGTTTATTAGTCCAGTATGTAAGATTATCATCAAAATATAAAGAGTATAAGGGACAGCTATCGATTCGTGGTGAGCATAATCTTAACCAAAATTGTTGCTGTCCCTTTCTGTTCTCTCAGGATAGACAATGAGAGGTGACCATTTTAGTCAAGATTTAGTGATTTTGTTCGCATACGAATCAATACCATTTGCCGCAAACTAGATAGATAGATAGATAGATAGATAGATAAAATCTTTATTGTTTCACACAAAACAAACAGCAAAGTACAAACTTACTTAAAATTAATACAATGACGACAGAACATGGACAGACAAATTAAATAGGGTAAAACTAATAGGGTTTCCAGTTGAGTAAGTTAACGAAACTGAATCAGGAAATGAAAATATTTTTTTTCTTCCCAATGAAGACAATTTTGTATGGAGGAAGGAAGCCAATTCTTTTTTCATGCCCTGAAAGAATTTCGGTTAGGGTTATTTTTCCATTCGCACTCCAAAAAGTAAGAAGATTCTGCAATTAATTTTGTATCAACAGCGGACTCTACATTACACAATCAATCTGACAAACATGCCACAGACAAAACAACATACAAACTTGAATGGCATGTCATCGAAATATCGGATCTTTTTAATCTATAACACGACAAAGTTGCAAATGCACGTAGGTGGTGGCGCTGGTGTACTAAGAACTGTCAATTGGCGTTGGCGCTTTGGCGTAGTTCCTTTTTTCACCACCTGCATTTAAAACCTTGTCTTACTATATGGCCGTTGACCAAATCCCTAGTGATCGATCCACGGACCGTACAGAATTAATTATTGTGAATAGATACAATGGTTTGCGTAACACAGTGTAGATACCTAATAGCAATCGGTATACCAGTATACCAGATACCAGTGTACCAGTGTACCAGTTGGCATAGAGAAAGGTCAGCTGAGATAAACAGTTGCGAAGTGTTATAGTTTTTTTAAATGAGTTCTTGGTTTTGATTCTAGTTTTGGCCAAAAGGTATCGAGAAAAATCAACACTGGAGCGAGATTTTGATCGAATAATATAAAATAGTACTTGACATTTAATGCAGGAAAACCGAAAAATCCATAATACTCAACTTCACAGGAAAGTTTTTCGAAGTTTCATGGAATTTCAGAAAAAAGCACCTATATGCACGTGATTCCAGTTCCAACTGTTTGAAAGTTGTCCATCGTGTTTGCTTCAAATAGTTTCAAAGTTTAAAGTTCAAACGTTTTCCAGAGCATGGTCAAAGTTATTTACCAGTAACTTTTTATTTCTTTTCAAAAGTCTTAGTTTTGGGTAAACTTCTGAATATATTTTGATTGGCTGCCTGGTAGCAACCTCTTAAAGGAGTCAGGAACTAAAAAGCTTATTGTTTTCCGTTTATAATGTAGAAATGCTAGTCGTTTTTTTATTGAGGTTTCTAGATTCTAAGGACGCTTCATCATCTAATCTGTCTTGGTCACCTCGGACCCAGGCAAGAACGAACCCAACTCATTTCAAATCATACTCTTCTTAATGCATTTTTCTTGGATCTTATCAGTTTTCTAGTTTACCGATGATACATCGAGCTAGTGCGACAGCCAATCCGGCGACCGAATACTTTCGAACGTGACTGATGGCCAATCAGAGTGGATTTACATACAATTCGAAATTTAATTGAGATTCGAAAATTAAATCGGATTGTTTTTCGCTCGCGATTGATTGATTAAAGACAAATATAAATGCGTTTGGAAAAGGATATTGTTCGTGTTTATCATTTAAACATTGAGCTTTCCTATCAATTGTGTTTATTCATTTATTTTCATTCGTAGATACAGTAGGTCTAATTGACTGTCAAAAGAAACGTGTGGACATGACGTATGTGGATTTCAATTTGGGTACAGCTTGTTGGATGTGTTTGCAAATGGGAGGTCGTCATTTGCAAAGTGATGACAAGAAGCCTTAATTTGATTTTTTTTTGTGTGATTTCTAAACCAAATGGTAATCTTTTGAAATGATCAAAGCAAAAAGGAGTATCTACGAATGAAAATAAATGAATAAACACAATTGATAGGAAAGCTCAATGTTTAAATGATAAACACGAACAATATCCTTTTCCAAACGCATTTATATTTGTCTTTAATCAATCAATCGCGAGCGAAAAACAATCCGATTTAATTTTCGAATCTCAATTAAATTTCGAATTGTATGTAAATCCACTCTGATTGGCCATCAGTCACGTTCGAAAGTATTCGGTCGCCGGATTGGCTGTCGCACTAGCTCGATGTATCATCGGTAAACTAGAAAACTGATAAGATCCAAGAAAAATGCATTAAGAAGAGTATGATTTGAAATGAGTTGGGTTCGTTCTTGCCTGGGTCCGAGGTGACCAAGACAGATTAGATGATGAAGCGTCCTTAGAATCTAGAAACCTCAATAAAAAAACGACTAGCATTTCTACATTATAAACGGAAAACAATAAGCTTTTTAGTTCCTGACTCCTTTAAGAGGTTGCTACCAGGCAGCCAATCAAAATATATTCAGAAGTTTACCCAAAACTAAGACTTTTGAAAAGAAATAAAAAGTTACTGGTAAATAACTTTGACCATGCTCTGGAAAACGTTTGAACTTTAAACTTTGAAACTATTTGAAGCAAACACGATGGACAACTTTCAAACAGTTGGAACTGGAATCACGTGCATATAGGTGCTTTTTTCTGAAATTCCATGAAACTTCGAAAAACTTTCCTGTGAAGTTGAGTATTATGGATTTTTCGGTTTTCCTGCATTAAATGTCAAGTACTATTTTATATTATTCGATCAAAATCTCGCTCCAGTGTTGATTTTTCTCGATACCTTTTGGCCAAAACTAGAATCAAAACCAAGAACTCATTTAAAAAAACTATAACACTTCGCAACTGTTTATCTCAGCTGACCTTTCTCTATGCCAACTGGTACACTGGTACACTGGTATCTGGTATACTGGTATACCGATTGCTATTAGGTATCTACACTGTGTTACGCAAACCATTGTATCTATTCACAATAATTAATTCTGTACGGTCCGTGGATCGATCACTAGGGATTTGGTCAACGGCCATATAGTAAGACAAGGTTTTAAATGCAGGTGGTGAAAAAAGGAACTACGCCAAAGCGCCAACGCCAATTGACAGTTCTTAGTACACCAGCGCCACCACCTACGTGCATTTGCAACTTTGTCGTGTTATAGATTAAAAAGATCCGATATTTCGATGACATGCCATTCAAGTTTGTATGTTGTTTTGTCTGTGGCATGTTTGTCAGATTGATTGTGTAATGTAGAGTCCGCTGTTGATACAAAATTAATTGCAGAATCTTCTTACTTTTTGGAGTGCGAATGGAAAAATAACCCTAACCGAAATTCTTTCAGGGCATGAAAAAAGAATTGGCTTCCTTCCTCCATACAAAATTGTCTTCATTGGGAAGAAAAAAAATATTTTCATTTCCTGATTCAGTTTCGTTAACTTACTCAACTGGAAACCCTATTAGTTTTACCCTATTTAATTTGTCTGTCCATGTTCTGTCGTCATTGTATTAATTTTAAGTAAGTTTGTACTTTGCTGTTTGTTTTGTGTGAAACAATAAAGATTTTATCTATCTATCTATCTATCTATCTATCTAGTTTGCGGCAAATGGTATTGATTCGTATGCGAACAAAATCACTAAATCTTGACTAAAATGGTCACCTCTCATTGTCTATCCTGAGAGAACAGAAAGGGACAGCAACAATTTTGGTTAAGATTATGCTCACCACGAATCGATAGCTGTCCCTTATACTCTTTATATTTTGATGATAATCTTACATACTGGACTAATAAACTAAACTTCCATGCTGGACTGGGAACAATAGAAAAACATAGAATGTGCCAGCTGCATCTCTTTCCGGGCATGCTGTAAAAACCAGCTAAGGGATTCGAGCGTTTGCAATTTAGGCGATGGGCTGACAACCTCTCACTATAGCGATATACTACCATAAACACCTACCTATAATAACCCTCAAAACTTGTCAGACGTGGCGGAACGACCTTTGGGTCGTTTTTCGCTCTGCCTACCCCTTTAGGGATAAAGGCGTGATTTATGTATGTATGTATGTATCTTACATACCCCATCCCTAATTTTAAAAAGCGACCCAACTAAGTATTAAGTATTGTCTATGGTTAAAACATTACCATAGTCTGGAGTGCTGTAGCATAAAGGCATAAATTATTTTGCATACATGAATAATTAAGACGGAACTTAGAGTTGCAATACTTGCAATGTCTTCTATGGTGTGGTATAAACTTTTTTTTTGGTTTGCACGAAAGCCTTTTTTTTCTACTTAAACCTCTTAACTAACATACAGGAAGGAAGAAAGATTCGCACTTAAACAGTCATCGAAACTGAACAACTTTCACAAAAAACCAAAAAGAAAAGAAAAGAAATTGAATTATCCATACAAATTGTTTGACACAAAAGATGATTTTTAAAAACAGTTGAAGTGTTTTTGTTCAATTTTTAGCTTCAAAATAACTGAAATTAGACTTCGTGATTGGTCAAATGTAGAATGCAGAGATAACAGAAAGAGAGTCAACGATAGAGAATGTTAAAGACAGAGAGTACATGTAGGGTAGAAGTAAGTCTAGCCGCATTGCCAAAAAAAACTAGAAGATCCTTCCTCATACAGATAGAGTTGTAGAAGTAACTCAAACTCATCTTACCAAAGAATTCGAATAAATCTTCCTTTACCATACTCAGATCTTACCCAATTATAGAACTATAGGTCTTATATATCGTTATAAATGTTCTCAATCATTAATTTTGCCGGTAATTGAACAGGTTTCGGCAAAAACCCGATGATTCCTTGAAGTAAAAGTATTAAAGTGTACCGATCACTTGGACATCGCGAATTTATACGTTCATAAAATACTTTTGTCAAATTTACTCTGGGTTCCAAATACAGCCGGTGAGGCGGTAGGGATGGGACGTATACGGAAATTTGGGATCTTTCGGATATTTTGCGGGATGTGGGTGAAACAAGAATTTTGATGTGAAAAATGGGATAATCAATTACTTCATCAAAGTATTTTATGTTTTTCTTCTTTATTATGTAAAAGAAAAGAAAGTTTTGTGTAGAAAAGAAAGTTTCAAACACAAATAGGTCTATTTCATGGGTTCAATTTTGTTTAGTCTAAAATAATGTATTTATACATTGCTTTTAAAAAATACACTATTACTAACTACTTCACAGTACCTTATCCAGAAAATCAGCGAAGTTTTAAGCAATTTCTCCTAGAACCACTTTGGGAGCAATTTATTGCACTTAATTGACGAAAATCATGTTAATTATTAGTAAATATTACTATCGGGATGTGTTTAAATACAAATAGTAATTGTGTGTTTGCTAATGTACATCTGAAGATTATGCTTATGTAAGCGAAACAAGTTGGGTTCAAAAATAAAAACTGTGAAACAAGTACAAGTGAGTTTACAATAAAAAACATCTTCTCCTAGAACATAATACCTTACCAAAGATTTTCTATATGGCCTTGTTCTGAACATCTTTCGTATAATATCCGTAACATCTCTCATCCCATCCCTACAACTCGCAACAGCCGAAATTCTTTACCGAAATCAAGAGTCTACGAACTTTTTCTGCCAGTTATTATGTCTTAAAGAATACGCTAAAAATACTTCGGCCACTTCGCATCGGTTAATAACTCGCTCATTCTCACGATGGAAATTGTCAGCCAACGAAATGTTGGGAAAAACTTAGGTATTAAGGACTCTTCGTGTATAAGGTCAGGTTCTGATGTCTTCAAATCTCTGCTAGGGGCCACTCCTGTCTCGTTAGCAGAGTTTTCTAACAGCTGAAAAGCTTTTCCTGGTTGGTCCCAATATCCGCCCTGTCCTTTTCCACATGTGACTTCGTCTTAAAAAAACAGGAATTAACCAGCTTCCCTCGTAAATCTCGTAATGCACTCGCCAATCTCAGAAAGACAGCGTAAGATCCTAGATCCTCTAACACCAGTTGATCAGTGAACTTCCTGAAAATGTCTCTTACTTTATTTCAATGGATCAGTTTGATACAATTTGAACATTATCAGTCGAACTTATTAATCCCCCCCATTTACCTATTCTAATGGCAATCCCCCTTTACCCCCTCCCCATAAATATCTCACAATAGGATAACATAGCCATAAATGGATCCAGCAACCAGTTATGACCGCTTATGATTCTCCTTGGAAGTATGGTTCTGAAAGTGTTAGTAGTTTCAAGGTTTCTGGGGGTTCTTATTAAGAAGGAACAGGTTTCTTAAAAATCTGACCGTAATATATTTTCTAAAGCTTTTTTTTCAAAGCTCGAATAATCTGACAGGATTTGATGATAAAATCAATATGATAAAAATAATATTCTCGCTTAAACAGTTAAAGAATATCACACTTTGTCATTTGTCTGTAGCTACGCGATTTCTTACACACTAGGTTTCAATTTCAATCAAATAGGACTTTTGCAATTTCTGGAATTGTACAGACACCGGGGCCCAAGGTGCTTTAGCAATTTCACTGTGATCGAAGTCATTTGCAATTTTTGGTATGAATAGTTACTTTAGTTTAATTTATAGTGGAGTCCGCCTGAGCTAAAAAATTTAAATGTTGAATCAGTGACTGACAAAAATTGATCTTCCGAGCTTCTAACCTCGACCGCCCTGTAATAGGTTGACTCGTGTAACATGTTGAGAACCGCTGTCCCATACATTGCTGCTTAATATTTTTGTACCTTTTGTCTAGCACAGGATTGTGTTCTTGCATTTTAATTCGGGTTTATGGACAAACTAACTCCCATACAGTCTTTTTATAGTAGTGTATAAGTTTTGTATGGTGTTTTTTATGCTTTTATGAACGCAGATGGGATATTTAAATGGTAGTTTCAAAGCCCAGAAGTGTAATATTGGGCTATTAATATTAAGAATATTTGAATGTGTGAATATACTCACAAACTCAAAAGAACAAAGTTAAAATAAAAAGAATGCGATTGCATTTTGTAATTTGAAATCGATTATTTGTTTTAAGACTTTTTGTTTGTAAATTTTTGTTTGTGCGATATAATTTATTACCAACACACTAAATTATCTTGTACGGGATTCGTTACAACCTTTTAAAATAAAATCACGACTTAGCGCTCCTTTCAAATCGAAGTGGCAGTTATCAATCTCTGTAAAGATATAAAATCTAACGACGTCTCACTCGGAATCGATACCTTTATTAATTTAACCGACAATTATCTAACTAACTACCAAACGGAAGCTATTCAACAGGTTCTATCCAAAAAATTTAATAAACCGTTCGAAATTTGAATAAAAAAGAAAATATTCGACCAATCGAACTCGGTAATTATGTATTTCAAATTAGGAACAATTCGAATTCTCGTTAGAGCAGGACTCCGGGTTGATGACCCGTTGAAATGTCAGCATATAACTATCTCTTTCTCACAAGTAAAGAATATGATTGCCTATCCCATTCTCGGGAGATGTTGATCTTGATACGTCACATTTTTAATAAACGAACTCCGTATGACATGGCGCACGGAAATTCGTTCCGATGATTAATATGCCCTCCGCGTCGGCAACTAAAACTAATACACTTTGTTCTGAACGTTGTTCGAAATATTGATAGTTTCATGTCACTGCGCATGTTCGCGATCAAACGATAAACGGTCGATAGAAAGTCGAAACAATTAATAAGATGCAGTATGTAGGCAGCAAAAAACAACAATGTCTAATAAATCTTGTATCTACGCGTATTGTTTCGGAAATTTTTTACTCGACTAGAAATTTTTAACGGTCTAATATCTAATAGTGCGAGATGAAGCGATAATTTTCGCATCATTGCCCTCTAATTAGGTTCGAGTCGAACAACTTTTATGAGAACGCAATAATCTTGTCGCTTACGGCGGCCGCCATTACTCGGATTTCTTATTTTAATTTTGACATTAATAAGTATACCAGACGTATATGGACAAAACAAAATGGAAAACAACTGACGTGATCCGACAAAAAACCAAGATGTGTACTAGACATCACACTGAGCGTTTCATTACAACGGAAATAAAAAAGTTCATATTTGACGTTTAACAAATTGTTCCTTTTTCAAATCGACCAATGAGACCATTGTGTTCGCTCCTAATGGCGTGTTCTATTTTCAAATCTCATTCTCTTTTCAAATCTCGTTCGCCTTTCAGATTCATTCGAATTTGGAATGCGTTGGTTGTAGTTTTTCCCACACGTCTTTTTTGAGCTGTTTGTCTTCTAAACTTCTTTTAAATGAGTTGATTAATAGGGCGTTACTTCAACTTGATTGTTGCAGCATTTTATGAGGCCAGCGACACTTTATGCTAGCAGCTTACTAAGAAGTAATAAAGTGTTGTAATTAGTAGAATCCCGAGCGCGAAATCACGAAGACTGACGACGTGCGAAAGAAACGTTTTGAGATTCTTTCAATTGCTATTTTGTAAGAGACGTTTTGGTTTCAAGACATTTTAGGAGCTATTAATCAACAAAACATTGTCTAAATCAGTTTTAGGTAAGTATAGAATTTGTGTGAGTATTGAAGACCTCCGAATGACCTCTAAACTTCAATATGAACTTCAATATTGTGCACGTCGTATCTGCCTCACAGAATGCTATTTCTCTAGCCTAGGTCTGCTGGAAGAGATTTCTTTTTAGAAATAAGCTGTACCTGTTGTGTCTTGATTTTATATGTATTATCCTTTGTATTTTATTGTGTACAATAAACTGTTAAATAAATAAATAAATATGAAGATGGCAACCAAGATGATGATTGAAAACCTAACTCTACAACTCAAGGAAGTAGATTCCTCCCAACTGCGCACCAAATCCGATCATCAACCAGATCCGAGGCAATTGTGGACCAAATCTGAGGCAATTGTGGCAGTAGCTTTTACTCGTATCAATAAAAACACGCGGAGGATGTGGCCAATTCACAGATTGACTGAGGAGCGACCGGCCTTGTATGGCGTAGTTTTGTACGTACAAACGTACATACATTATATTTATGTTATGGTACCTTATACTACTAGCGAGGGTAACAAAACTACCTTTGATGAGGATTTGGATCTAAATTTTATTAGAAATGGAAAAGATTATTTTAAAAAAATAATGCCTTTGGATTTACTTTGTCAAAATGATAAAGACCTAAATGCAACCATTCGGTGATTTAATATTTTACATTTATACAAAAGAAGACTAAATAAATCTCCCATTACAATTTTAAATTCGGAAATGGGCGATTTTTTATATTTTTGTTCCTTGGTTGAAACTCAATGTCGAAAAAAAATAACGTTTAAAATGTTTTCCTTGTAAGTATTTATAATCCTTGATATATTCTGCAGCTAATATATAATTTTTTTTCATGTTATTATTATATTTTAATGTAAAATAAGAAACAAAACAAATTAAGTCCTTACAAAATGTTCCACTGAGTTACAATTTTTAAAACATTTTTATGCTGTAATAAAATCAAATGTAGTGTTTTTAATCTATTTATTATTCTTTCTTATAATATAAATACTTAAAATTATTTTTATTTGGAATTTATATTAATGAAAAGAACGAAGAAAAGCCACTAAATACTCCTATGAGTGACAATGTTGCTAAACATGACTACTTTCATTTAATTTTAAACCATCATTATTTAATAATTCTTAAATGTGTATTTTAAAAAAAGGTTCTCTTACTAATAAACAGTCTTTTAACACCAACCCTATTAATAATATTGTAGTTAATTTTATTAAAACTTTGAAAATTGTGTCATTCAATTTGGTAGACAGTTTCTCAATGGAATGAGTTGTTACTAAATGGAATTGGTAAAGCCTAATTCACAATTAAGCGTTTTTTTGCAACACAACTACCACTGCGCCACACCAGTCTTTTGAGAACAAAGTTGAATAAAAAAAGTCCCATCAAATTGATTATGTAGTTTTGGCGTGATGTGGTGTAACCTAACAGACATACAAACAGACAAACAGACAAAAAAAATATTGTTTTGGCATCGGTAGCAATAACGATTTTTTTTTACTAAGACGGCTTTTATTATATGAAAACAATGTATCTACTTATCTACTATCATAAAACTACATAACTTTTTTGTCGAAATCGGTTAAATGTTTTATTACAACAATCAACACACGCCCTTACCGTTCCATTGAGTTACAGTTTCATTCCTTTGAGAAAAATGTTACTCAATGGATGTAACGCTACCTATAACCTAAAAACTAGAAAGCCGAATTTTATCTTAAATTACGTTTTTTTATATCAATAACTTGTTGTAATCAAATAGAAATAAACTAAAGTACTATATAAAGACCTCAGTAATGCATAACATATAAAACATTCCTTTAAAATCCCTGTAATTCAATGGAACATCCGAAGTGGTACACTGCGACGCGTGTGTTCAAAACGACGATTCTCCGAGAAAGAACCCTGCGATTTGCTTTTTTAATTATGCTAGCCACCGAAAAGTGTTGCAAGTTTAAAAAAATATAGAAGTTTTGGTAGAAAACAATTCTGAAGTAATTTTTTAGACCCGTAACTCAGTTGGAATTCCACTTAGAATGAAAATCGGTTACACAATTTAGAACTTAATTTAAAGATGAATAGAGTTTATTTCTGGAAAAACTCTGGCTTAAAAGCTAGAGTAACATTCGTTTCATGTTTAAAACGGTCAAACGATTTCTTGGCAGCAATTTTTGGCGCCAATTACGAAAGTTAAATGTAGTACTTTGAAGGGTTACATACGTTTCAGGGGGGGTGGGAATTTATTAAATAATTAATTAAATATTAGTAAAAGAGGATACTAAAACCTGTTTGGATTTCATTGTTAATTTAAATGTATTGAGATTATAAATAAATCGACAACGGAACTTGTTTCAAGAAATTTTATGGAAATTTTAACCGCTAAATATTGGTTACATGTAAAAAATCCAAGGTACAAAAAAGAAAAAAAACGCCCAAATATCGATTTTTACAAAATGGCGGCGCGAAAACTATCCCCAAGTGTAAATAGTGTTTTCACCCCAGTTTTTGCGAGAGTTAGTGTCAAATTTTCCAAAAGGGTCCATCGTCCACTACGGCAACCCTTCCCGAAAACAACTAAAAATAAAAATTCGAGGGGGCCTCTAAAATCGTTATTATAATCTCGGACGCCATATTTGACTATGTTAAAGTACAGTTCACAGAAAAAATATAGGTTTATGTTTTTTAAGATGAGTTTTTTTGGGGATTGCTTGAGCATGCTATCATTTATAGTCCGTGACAGTGGTTGGCTAGCTTTAATTATTATTGAAATGTAAGTAAGTTTTACTTTTTTTATAAACGGAATTTATATTCATAAATTAAATAAATTAAAAATTTAGATGAATATTTGAAAAGAATCTTAAGAGAAAACTCGAAAAAAGTTCAAAAGTTAATTTTATTACCAAAATCAAATTATTGTAAAAATATAAAAACAAACACAAAATATAGAAAAGAAACACCAAAAATGTTATTATGATGTTCTTGCTGACCCTACTGGAAATGGGGACGCGCCCTTCTAAATTTTAAATCTTTTCAACAAAAAAACCCCTTTGATGTTTAAAGTTATATGCGTTTTTGCAATATCTGTCGGTAGCGACATTTGGCCGATACGAGGATTTGCTAGATGCGTGATTCAGATTAAAAACTTCAGATTATGATCAGTTTTTATAATTTTCTGTGCATTTTTATTTTATGGGAATCAATGTTTTTTGAGTTTGACAGATTATTTCTTGGTCATAAGTAAACTAATCTCTATAGCTTTGAACATCGCCGCCAGGTTTCCTGCTTGTACTTGCTTCAGATTGTACTTCAATGAGTTTACTCAGCAACTCCACGAGCTTGTCCCACCAGCATTCTACCATCGAACAACTAGACGCACCGCAAGATATCATCCATACTTCGAATAATTAATAAGAATCGAACTAAACTTAGTTGATATTCCACCAATTCGAAGTAAGCGTTTCTGTGTTTCCAAATGCATACAACCCTTAGGTCTTCAAAGTTAGAGTGAATAGGCATATTTTGGGTGAGCTCGCTCCATCGTCGACACTGTCTCTGTCGTCTCTAACCTTAGACTAGTCAGGAGCAAACCTATTGCTATTAAAAAAAAGGATATCGAGACAAAGTCGACGATGGAGCGATTGTCCATTTTTGCTGTGCGCATTATGAATATCTATGCCTACCTCTTTCTTATTAGAAACCAAAATAAAAATTACAAAGTAACTTCTTTATAAAGAGACAATTAGATACAATGTAACAATAATTACAGCCAGTTTATATTCACAACATCAGTAACATATTAAATTAAACTTTACTGATTAGGTTGGTCCCTTACCAAAATAAATTTCAAATCCTTAAAAAAGCGGCACTTTAACCGAAAACGGCAAAGAAAGTGGCAGTAGCAATATTATGACGTGGCACGTAATATTTTCACCAATACGTGAGCGGGAATCGAACCCGCACTCGCATACTGATTGCCAGTTATTACAGCTTTTCCGTGGAAGCGACACGATCGAGTTGATATACACTCGTACACATAAAATAATTGATGTTTGAATAAGAAATTCCAAGTGGTAGCTATCAAAAATATTGAATGTACTACCATACCAGGTTTTCTGATTCCACTGTAAAAGGTTAACTTTTTTTTTTGTTTATTTGGGCTGGTTTGATGGATACCAAAGACCAGGTAAAGTGGATTAGAAATAGCCGAAAAGCGGATCCCAGTATTAGGCTGGGAAAACGCTAGGCAGAATATGAAGAAGATTTAGGCTGGTTTGAAAAAAAAAAAACGTAATTCATGAATAACAAATATTTATTAAGCTTTATAAAGCTTTAGGTAACGAAACCTTAATTATAAAATTAATAATTAAGTAGGTGTTATTGATTATAATTTTCACAGTTTCTTTACCAATTTGTCCGTCTTAATGAGTAACGACGTTCTTTAAAAGAGTTACACTTTTTCTTGCATCCAACTGTACTTGCGAAGAATCGCAAATATGGGAACTTATTCCATATTCAAAAATTATGCCAATGATAAGCGTGTGCGATACAGAACTCTTCGCTTCTTATAATATTGATTGCCATAATATCACTTTATATAATTTTAGGGTAAAGACGACACGTCAATTTGATCAACTAAAATATGAATTTTCTTTATCTACCTGTATTTACTATTTAAGCGTTTTTTATAGGCTGTAATGTAGTTACAAGATCGTTTCGATTTAAGTAAACTAGTTTACTTTACTATTATCCATAATTATTAACTGTTAATCATAAAAACTCATGGAAACCAATAATAAATAAGCACCTTTTGGAACGATATTAATTTTCGTTGAATAAAAAAGGAACTCTACCAATTTCGAGCATAATTTTAGGTCGCCTCGCCATATTGCCACTTGATTCCATTGTGAAACTTCAATAACGCATGCGTATGCGTAGCCCGCATATAAAACCAATGTCTGACAAACTTTTACGTGCACTCGACAACGCAAATATTTGTTCACAATATGCAATTAGATTTTATTTTCATAAACGCAATAACAAGTTTGCCAGCGAAGACAGTATACACTTTTACGTTTGCGATCGGAAATATAAACTTCGTAGGCGGTGCTGTAGTAGTCTCAATTTCCGCAACAGTAAATATATGTTTGTCGCGCAACTACGGGCGAAAACGGGAAACAATCGGACATTCCATATTTGAAATGGAGTTAGAATGGAACTATTTAAAATTTCGAATCCGTTCTGTTATCGCTACGACGTGCGGCCGTTTTTCGATTGTTTTTGAATTTGAATTCAGAATTGGAACTCGTATTATGATATCCGTTTAATTAAGCCTGTGTTCTTACCGGCTAACGGTCGAATGTCTATATTGCTGGGTATAAGGGGACATGTGCCGAATAAAGTATTTGATATCCTGTACGGCATGGAATTCACAATCGGTAAAGCTTGCTAGAATTTGTGCAGTCATTGATACTTTTAGTGGAAATGCAAGTAATGTGAATATTATCCGTTCATGTTGACTCACTTATACAATCACTTATACGAAACACGTTGGAACACTTTATCACGAACAAATACTTAGAACTCAATAACTAACAAATCTTCATTAATTATGTTCAGTAACACGAGTGATCTTCAGTCAAATATCGATTCTGTCTGTAAGTATCTGGATGTGGATCTGAGCTTGGATTTTCTAGGAATCAATGTTTAGACTTAAGCTTGTTCCACAAAACTGATTTCTCGCTTTAGTTTTAGCATATTACTGGAAATCTGAACTGTGTGTACTTCTTGTGTTCTCAATTAAGAACACACAGTTCAGATTTCCAGTAATATGCTGAAACTAAAGCGAGAAATCAGTTTTGTGGAGCAAGCTTAAGTCTAAACATTGATTCCTAAACCTGAATAAGTTTCAATTATGCGACAGTTGATAAATTGAACTGCTTCTGGCCCGCTTTCTTTTTCGATAAAACCTAAATCAATTTACATTTTGTAGAAAGTATTTTTCAAATAAAATTGATACAAGATAACAAGATTTCGGTCTAAACGAAAATTCGGGTAAATGTAAAAGTTATCAAAAGCGCTATCGGGAGAGTCATTTTATTTTATTTTTTTGAAAGAGCTCGATTCAAAAACTATGTCAATTCAATACATTTCAGATTTCGCATGGATCGATACAATCGGCTGTTCTTGACAATCTCGTTCCTTTCCGTACGAAACACATAAATAATGTTAATGCCGTATAAAAGGCGTTATTCGGTGAATTTATTTCCAAAAATGGCCGTTTTGCTCTGAAACGGGCCGGGAAGTATAAAGTTGTTCATAAATTATTCATAACACCATACAGTTTTGGGACTTAGTCACCTGAATTTAATGTTTCTGATAAAAATTAAACCTTCTTCACAAACTGTCAAGTCAATACAGTGAAAAGAAACGTTAATTTATTTCTTCTTAATTCTCAACTGGCTATAGCTGCAGTAATTATTAGTGGCCAGTGTTTCAAAGACAAAACTCATCGTTGCCTAATCGAGAAATTATTTCTCAAATTAAGCTCCGAGTTTATTACATCGTGCAATCGACGCTCTTATCTCAATCATTAACGACAATTATCTTAGAAAACCGAGTGAGTAAAAAACGTATCGATTTGTGAATACGGATGAATACAAAGAGCACCGCCTAAATGCAAGTCACTTCATACGAATTACAGATGCTTTGTTTCAATTTTCGACAGACAAATATTTTCAATATCGATACTGTTGTACTCGTTTTCTCGATTGTAATTGTGAATGCGATAGAGCCGCTCTAATAAAAGCTGTCACCGCTTCCCGTGTTCGAATTTGGAACGTGCCGTTTAAAAATTTATGACCTTAAAAATTTGGACGCGCGCGGAATTCCAAATATGAAAATCGAACGTCATTGCGTTTAGCGCCCGCCATTCGAACATAAAATTTTATTATTTCATTGTTTGTTTCTTTTTTCTTTACCAAACCCTTTCGCGGCGATCACTCATTTTTTTCGGTCAATAACGATTTTCGAGGAAAACCGTATTCGGCTAAATTCTCGAAGTCATTTATTTTGGGCTATAATTTTTTAACTCATTTATGGATGCAGTTTTGAATTTATATACGTATAATATTTTTATATGCGTATGTCTGATCCCCGCGTTGTAGGATTACGAAGGGGGTGAGTCCAGTCGCATCATCAATTATTTTTGTGAACGCTCAGCTTTCCATTTTTAAAATAAACTCATAAAGGAGGGGACCTTAATAACATTACGCATGTGTAATATTGGGTGCAGCCAGATAAATCTTTCAAAAACGCTACTTGTTTTTTTTTGTTCCCTTTAGATAGGCAACTCACTCTTTAAAAGAGTTCGTGACGCGTCTCGGGTTACAGTTCTCATCTCGCGCTTTCTTTGCATCTCCAGAAACAGCCAGTACCTGAAAAAAGAAAAACAAAATTAGACAAGAAAAATCTCCAATTAAAAATTAACTTGAATTTAAAACCCAATAAGAATCTCCGATCACTTCCAAATTCAAAATTTAATAGCTATTCAACAGCAGCCAGTATTGGTCTCGATACAAAGGAATAGAACGAGCATGACGATTCAAATATTTTCGAAAATGGAATATTAAGCGAGGTTATTATACGAACGAATGATTATTAGTATTGGTTCGAACTTTAAACGTCACTGTGGATGTGTGAGTACTCTATTACGATGAAAAGTATATTTCAGTCGGTATTATGACGATGCTATTATTGTTTCGTCGAAACTTCTTAAGCGTTTGTATAAACGTCGATTATGGTTCGTAAAAAATTCTCATATGCCCATTGAGGTCAACGACATTGAGTCTGTACGATCTGTGGTATGATGCTATGCGTCAAGTGACCTCTTAATACGACTTATTGGTTACTCATTTAAAGTGCACGCCCTGCCACAGTATAGCTACATTTCAAACATCGATGTCTCTCACACTCAGCTGTTGCAAGTAAAAACTTTAATCTGTGGTCTTATTCGTTTCTTATAAGGGCTCATTGTGATATCATGCACGAAATTACTCGTTGATCGCTTAAGTAGCGGCTGTAAAATTTTATCGATGGAATAGCCTTTTATTAAGGACGATAAGTTTAACAATATCGGAGACAAAAGACTGATCGATCGTTCGGAAGGATCGATAAAAAGCAAGAACATCTATCTTAGATGTGGAAATGTATGGACGCGTTGTCATTGAGACTATAGAAACCCGCCTACATGCGTCGAAACAAAACCACGCCGAAGAGAGTTCCACAAAACATCGTTAAATTCAATATTTCGTTTAAAAAGCACTCCACATATCTCGACCATTAATCACTAAAACTACCGACCTTCAAGGAGAAGAGAACATCGGAATAAAATCGGCAATCGAAATAAAGCACTTAAACCGAAACGTCATTATCGCAAAACATAAAAAACAAAACAGCAACATCGGCCAAAGAACAGGATTATCAGCGCTAAAAGGGTTGCTCCCGCGCTCTCTTTTCTTTTGTTCCTTCCAAATTCAAACTTGGGATCCGTACAAGGAGCGTT
>JARACY010006208.1:0-18243 GCA_029255725.1 Scrobipalpa atriplicella
GGGAATTGGAACTATATCGTAGTAAGTTCGAAGGTGTATTTCGGGACGTAAGGGTATCAAACGCAGGCAATTGTTTTGAAAGATCCGCGTGTCTAAAATTAATTATATACGGGATTTATAGTGGGGACTGCATAATACAGGGTGTTAATTTAACTGTGTGTTATAGCTTAGAAAGTGATAGATAAGCTTTGGCAATGATAAAAGGATCACAAAAAAATATCGAAAAATAACCCTACTAAAAAGAATTGACTTTCCTAATATAAGATAAGATACAAAATGGCCACTTCGGTTAGATAAAATTGTATGAAGTCTTGAGCGAAGTAAATTCTTTTTTTGAGTTGGATTTTTTCCATAATGTGATCCTTTGTCGAAACTAAAATACACCCTCTGAACTCTGGCACGCATTTAAATTACACCCTTTATACGGGATCTATATAGTGGGGCCTTACGGAGAATTCCCGAGTTCCCTTCCCGACCTATTCTCGACAATTCCCGATTCAAAGAAAGGGTTCCGTATCGGTTTACCGAAACAATACAGCTGTGGTAATTAAGTCTAGCAATAAGCTATAAATGTTAAATGGGAACTGAATCCTGAAAAGGCTTCGCGGGAAATGAATTACTTACTGGAAAATTATTTAATAGTGGATAAAACCAAAATACCCGCTCGAGAAGAGGAGTAGTAGGTAAATTCTATGACTTTTATGGCATCAACTCTTGCAAACATTCAATAATAATCAGTAGATTATTTCCAAAGTATGTTAAACAACAAATCAAAAATTTCAACAAGTTTATTTTGGAAATAAAAAAGCACTATAAGTGCAAAAAAAAACACAAATAAAATGCAGTAGATTATTATAAAGTATCACGAAGTATCAAGTACACGGTCAGCGGTCATAAACTTATAAAAATACTCAATAATATTATAATTAAGGGATTCGAGGGTTGCAGTGTAATATAATTTCGGCGATGGGTTATAAAAACTGGTCACTATAGCGATACACACTTCAATCTATAATTTTGCCAGACGTGGCGAAATAGTATATTAGGCAACGAGGGAATAAAGCAGTGTCTAACGTCACGGGCAGCATATTGAATCCTGAGCGGAATGAAGGATTCTAGGATTAATTCCCGAGCGCAGCGAGGGAATTAAATCTTTAATTCCTGAGCGAAGCGAGGGAATTATGACAAGAATCCTGAATGTAGCGAGGGATTCAAGTCTGCCCAAGGCGAAGACACATTTATTCCCGAGGAGCATACTATATTTTACACACCTACTGCACAGATTACTTAGACGGTGGTAGGCGTCTGTAAGATAATAAAGCTCAGAAATATACCTAATCATGTAATATTGATACATAAATAAATATTGAAAACATACCAGAAGCAACAGATCCGAAAGTCAATTCACACTCACTGAACTACACTTCACGTTCACAATCCACTACCTACGTATTTTTCCAAAAAACGAATTGATCGTATTTAACATATTCAACATAAATAACAAAATACGATAAAATACTAGTCACAATGTCTTCTGGAGTCAAAATATTAATTTCACTCGACAATTTACGAAATGGAAGTAATAATCAATGAGAGAAAAACTTTTGCAAAATCAAACCGCGTTTTCTTTTTTTTAGTTTTTTTTTTTATACAAAGCAAAGAGCACATACAGATAACTAGTCATACAGCCTTTTTACACTCGCCGGGAGGCGCAGAAGGCGAGTGTGGCAACAGTTTTAATACACACACAGCCATATTTTTTTTTTCTGAAAATTATTTTCTTAGTAGTTCACATGACATTCCAAATTCAAATCACATAATAACCCTTGGGCTATTAAGGATTTCCATACAACTTTAAATCCCTTGGGATTATTTTCTTGCTTTAAACGCAAGTTCCTTGATACATTATGTTGATATAATAATGCAGAGGTGTGTAAACGCCTTTTCCTAGGCGTTTTTCGCTCTGACTGCCCCATACATATTATGGGATAAAGGCGCGACTTGATGTATGTTAATATAAAATGAATATCACAGAAAATTCAGTTTCATCAACTGGAATCTTCTTTCATACACCCACAAGAGCAGAAGTCTTGACCTCTTTAGAAGAAAGAAAAAATAGTGTCAGGTGTATTTCAGTGGAGCCATCGCATCGTCAGCGGCTGCGTCGGCCATGAAAAAAGTTTAAATATTTACGAGAGGTGTTACGACACGGGCTATTTCCGAGTGGCCTCCGAGCAGTCAAGCAGTTAACACTGCGTTTCGATATACTAACGGTAAAGATCGTTGAGTGGTATTAGTCTTAGTACTTGGTTGAACTACGCTAGTAAATACTTTCTCTTATATGCTAGACTGGAAATTGGAATACAGAGTACCTATGGCTCGTATTTATAAAGCGATCTCAAGATTGAGAGCAATATTGAGTGCGGATTTGACAGGTAATTTTGTACTGGAATGACATTTCTGATACGAACTCAAACTCGCTGTCACTCTTGAGAGCTGATTATAAATGCGGGCCTATATCTCCATATCTTCTCGGGTATAACTATACTGCAAGTCCCAGTAAAGAGAGTCAGACTTTGGTACGAGTGAACAACACATTTTTTTTATCAATTATCTGCAAAGAACGCACTTATAACACTAGGTACCTAGTGTTATAAGTGCGTTCTTTGGTACGAGTGAACAACACATTTTTTTTTATAACGCACTTATAACACTAGATACCTAGTGTTATAAGTGCGTTCTTTGCAGATAATTGATAAAAAAAAATGTGTTGTTCACTCGTACCAAAGTCTGATTCTCTTTACTGGGACTTGCAGTATAGTTATACCCAAGAAGATATGGAGATATAGGTATTAATAATCAGCTTTTGAGGTTGACAGACAGTTTGAGTTCGTGTCAGAAATGTCATTTCAGTACAAAACAGCCTGTCAAATCTATACTTAAAATTGAGATCGCTTCTTAAATACGAGCCTTAGACAAGCGAAATATTATTTCCGAGGTGCTTTTAAAAATGTTCAACAACAACCCTTGCAAAATCTTCGATTCCCACAGCACTATAACCTCAAATATTATCTAGAAAAAAAAAACAAATATGAGTGTGTTACCCGATACGCGGGTGGCGAATAAAATGTAAATTGCACGCACATATTCCCTGTAGATAGTATACAGGGTGTTAAAGAATAGCTCAGAGACTATTTATATCACATTTTTCTTACTTAGATAACAAATAACTTTGACAAAAAAGTTTTGTCATTTTTATTTCATGCAAATTTAGGAGCAATAGAAAATGGTGCATACTGTCAAATCCACTAGAAATATCCAGATCCGAGGTAGCTCAGTAAATTTTTTAGAGCGATGGAACGTTATTCCTCGGAAGTAGATTCAAATTCTGCTCGCAATTTCAATTTCTTATCCTACTACTTACTTACTTTGATGTTTGTTTCTCAATCACGCTTCAATCACTGGACAGATCAAGATAAAACTTGGTATTTTAGCACTACCCACGTAGTGCAACTAAAACTTTACTTCATAGGCTACTTTTCACCGCAGGAAAACCTGCATTTCCACGTGAAAACTCATATTTTAGGAATAGGATCGTAACACTTTATTTTACACCCTGTATATTCTGTAGTAAGAAAATTGAATCAGCTCTACCCGAATATTGCTCGGTTAAATTCGGCAGGCGCGTGTTAGTTATTATATTACCTGGGAGTCGTATTTTTTTACAGATATACATATTATACAAAAAAGTTTTACAAGCTAGATCTCTGAACCATGGTTTCGTCTGCAATCATTTAATGAAATTAGGTATAATGTTTAAACAAGCAAGCGTGGAAGTTTTTTTTTTTCCATACAAATTGTGAGATCGAGGTGGTCACTTTGTATGGGAAAGTAAAAATTTTTCTTTCCTGAAAGAACTTCCTGGTGAAAGTTGTTCAGTTTCGTTGCCTAAGCAACCCCTATCAGTAATCGGTAATACGCTGTCCCTTACACCCGGTATAGGTAATATACAGGAGTCGCCATCTCCTGTTAAGTGGGATCTTTCAGCCGTACTTATCTAATAAGCTAGTGACTGATAATAATGTGTGGTTTTGACTATAGACCCCTAAAAAGTAGATCCCATAAGTACCATACCATCCAAAAAATAGATTGTTATCCATATTACAACTTTGAGCAGGATAAAACTTTACGCTGTCAATGGCTAAGTAGGCATATAACAGTAGTAGGACTAACAGCCTGAGAACACGAGAAGGTTTAGCAAACATAATATTGGAAACATCCCGCGATTTCAACCAAACCCCATTGTTCGGCCTCCATTTGCACCATAACACCATAATAGATACAAGCACGTTTGTTTGCAGTAAATATTCGGTAAACTCATTGTTGTATACTCTACAATACAAAGGATAACATTATAAAAAAAAAATACAAATATATTATTAAAAACTTTATAATTATAAACTCCGTATTTTTAACGTTGCGTTATCGATACAAACTTGTTTTGCGGTCCATAAACTACTTTTTCTTTACAATTATAAAGAAAGTCAACCGCAAAACATATGTTTGTTACAAGGTTATTATCTGCGGGTATTATCTGCGGTTCCGAAATTTGAACCTCTGCTAAGTTGCATGGAAATAGCTGTTTATGGGCCGCAAAACAAGTTGGTATCGACAACGCAACGCAACGTTAAAAAAACGGAGATAGATGTTACGAAAACGTAAGTAACGACTTCTATTTGCAAACTTTTTTGAAATAAAATAAATTATAGGATTTTATCAAATTAAAGTTACTCTTTAGTTTATGAGAGTTTATGTACAGTGTTACCAAAGCCTAATAATAAGGCTAGTGACACACCGACGGCAAACACGTAGGAATTCTAGATTATTATTTTGTACTGGCATTGTGAAATTTTCCTGTAACTAGGTAACTTAAAAAGCATAAACATCATCACTATAATAAATACTTATCTGCCAATACTTTAGGCGGAATAGATGATAGACTGATAGAGATTTTTTTGTCTGTGTTTTAGAAGGCCCGCTAAGCCGAACAGGAATGATAATCCGGTAAACCCTTAAATAAACTTTTGATTGGATATGCATGCCTGAGCCCTTATAAAAGCTCAGGAATTTACGAGCTAAGAATAAGTAAGAAGGCAGGTACTTAAAAAAGGACGTCGGTCTTTATTAGATTACTTTTTTTATACCGTTGTCCTATATTTAGGACGCGATTTGTAATTCAATCGTAGAAACAAACTTTTCTTTTAAAAGAAGTGTTTTGTAACTTTACTCTTTCGTCAATTCCGATTACATGTCTATTTTTTAAACATATACTTGTTTAATAAGATATTTATTATTTAGAGCATTCCATGGAAATATCCCTAGACTTCAACTAGAGACGCGCTTTCGACAAAAATGGGACAACAAATAGGTAGAGTTGCTTAAATCTAAGCATTAGAATTTGAACCTTAGTTTGATAGATTCTAAGGCGATGATGATGTGTCAGTAACTTGGCTGGCTACATACGCATTCGAGTCACTCGCCAAAACAATGATTACTTAGGTACAACGGCGATAGAAAATTGTCCATCGTTAATGTTGTTAAAAAAAATTGCTGATGTTGTTAGAAAAACAAAAGAAAATAGAAAAAAAGCCATGCAGGAAGAAAGGTACGAAATTCTGACGAAATTCTGACGTCAGAATTCGATTCAAATGCAGGTGTCGTTGTCGTGCGATGGACACATAAAGTAACTTATTATGTGTATGTATGGTGTGTGCATGGACACACACCATCTGAACGCTCGCGGCTAGCACGCACGTTTTATTGTATTTTGTGTTTTGTAAAAGACTGATTCTAGTAATATTTAGAATGAACATACTATGTCATCATCAGCCCGCATCAGTCCTCTGCTGGACACAGGCCTCTTCCATGGCACGCCACGCACGGTTTGTACTAAACCTTATGAGGAAAACAGAGCGTCAATCTGTTCTGTTTGACAAATATTGTGGGATATATTATTATCTTATATGACTATGAATTAACAATTAAATCTGTCGCCTGATTTGCGATATGTATATAAGAACCATTCTGTCCCTTCACTGGCTTTTCTGGGAAAAGAAACATCCGGTAAATTCAATGTCTTTTTATAGAGTCTGGCATCACCACCTATACGTGGATTGTCAGTCTGTGAAGCTGATGGACCACACCTCCTTGTCTGATGAGTGGCCTCAGGGCATCCACGGACCAATTGCCAGTTGATTGCTCACAAAAAGAACACTATAGAAGCTTATTACCTTAGCTAGCGTGTTGGCTAATTTGAATATTTGGCTATACTTTTGCCTTACTTTGTTTTGCCTTTAATGAAGTGACCAATTTTTAGTAATCATAGAAACTCGGGCTAATTTAAACATATATAACGTTTTCGTAATCATAATAATAAGGAAAAACCAAATAACAATCATGTTTGTCACTAGTGGGTTATCAGGGGGACAGTTAGTAGTTCTTCAGTTAATTATGCATCTACTTGTACAAAATTTAACTTTGTAAATATTTCAAAAAGTATAATTTCAATACAACTCAAAAGAAATATCTTTTACTACTAAGTAATTCTATGCCAAAGTCAAGAAATATTTTCGTAGAGTAATTACTAATTAGAGTTATAATATAACGCATTATATTATAATCAGTAATTAGTCTTCTTCAGATAAGAATTTTCCATTTGAATACAATCATTAAATTACGTAACTATGAAAATGTTATCTGACCAATCCAAGCAAATCAATTTACACCTAAATATAATTATAATAAGTAGGTTGTAACTACTAGGGCCCGTATTTATAATGAGCCCTCAAGAGTGACAGCGAGTTTGAGTTCGTATCAGAAACGTCATTGCAATACAAAATGACCTGTCAAATCCGCACTTAATATTGCTCTCAATCTTGAGATGACTTTATAAAGACGAGCCTAAGTTCCCTAATATTTTGGTCCTAATTACTATCTCTTGCTTTCTAGTATTTTGTAAAAAATCGACGAATAGATTTTATTTCCATGAGAACACTCACTAAACCAAGGATGACTGTGGTCTGGAAAGCTAGTTTATATTTCCAAAGGATTTTCTTAAATTTAGTTGCCTGTAGAATTTTACCGCTTCTTAATGATATTTAGTTGCAGGGTAAAAGTATTTAACCGTTTACTAACCCATCCTAAATAAACTTTTATTGGAGAAATTGGTTTCGCTAAGAGTACTTACTGGAACGAATAAAAAAGAGTTTATACCAAATTAAGAGAAATAATAAAAAAAGAGGCACAAAATATCATATCATATCAAGAGAGGCCTTTGCCCAGCAGTTGAACATATAACGGCTATTTATGATATGATGATTAAGAAGAGAAATACATAGAAGGTACAGGTTACATACAGTGTTCAAATTTTTGAAAACATTAGGTGTTTATGTTTGTAAACATTTTATAACAATAGACCATGAGATCTATCTACTTGCATTTTCATTCTTGCTGCTTCCCCTTGTTTTCTTTATCTTTGTACTGTAGTAGGTATATAATAAATGAAACTTCAGCAGTTGTGCGCCAAGTTTCGCTGTAAACCTCGCACTTGGTGAACAAGGATTACGGAATTTTATGCTCGTGTTCCTTGTGCTCTGATTTACTAGTGCAGCTGGTTGATATCGTAAATATTATAGGTATACCTTCATTTAATATTTAGGTTCCTTAAAATAATTGTATGAAGAAAAAGTTTCACATACAATTATATTTTATTTTGAGAGAAAAAAATTACAAAATTTCATTCGAAAGTATCGTTCATATGTTTGAAAATATAATTATATTTTTCAAAATATACGAGCATTTTATTTTACATACATCTAAATGATGTGTGACAAAAAATAATCATGTTTCAACAAATATTTTCCTAATTGAAGTAAAAGTGAACATATCTGATGCATATTTACTTAAATCTATACACGTCTTCAGTCACACAATCGGTCTACATAAAATCTATAGGTACCCAAAACAGAACTCCATGAACAGTCAGTCAGTCACATCTGCGAATAACAAACAAAGTTTTTTTATTTGTGGGCCCCCCCCTCGCATGTCCTTGGGGGCCACAACAAGTGTCGGTTAATTCAATTAATATAATACGTTTTTAGTTTAGGGTCAGCATGATGTTACTTGCAGATTTAGACCATTTTATGGTAGTCCAAAATTTTATGCAATTTTGAGAAAAATATTATAACTGAGTACGCGGTTTGACATAAGCCTACCTAATATCCATTTGATCAAAGAGATTTGGCAAATAAGTTGGACTATTGCTGAAGTGACGGGATGCTAGCCCGTCACCTAAATAGGAATAGACCAATATTTTTGGGATTCTTTACTGACTTTTATAGAAAGTCCAGTAAAAAACGTATCTAGTATAATCGACGTTTTTTTTTCAGTTCAGCATGATTATTACAATAGCGCATACTTTATATTAGAGGCAAAGTAAAATACAGCGTAAACTAGTAGTAGGTACTTGAAAGCGGAGTGCAAAATGAATAATCGCCTATAACCCATGGGATTAATATACCATAGCATAGGACAATATGATCTATGGTCGTGTGAAACCCCATACTATAGTATGAATCTCTGAATGAATGCATGGAGGGACTGTGTGCATTGTGAACACAAATCCATTGGGATTTAGCCACGTGTTGAGCGAAAATGTTTAATTATAAAATCGATGATGACCAAATGGTCTGCTAACTATATACTACTCTTGATATCGATATAAAAGAATATTGGATGGTGTCTAAACTAAAAAATTAGTGCTCGCTTGGATTAAAATCACTTGATATAATACATTATTCAAGTAGTTTTCAACTTTCGTGCAATCTAGTAAAACTTGTTACAGAATATTTTACTTATTGGGTTAAATCAGAGCTTTCATTTTTTATTTTCACTTTCATGATACGTCACCTTTATTTTAAACAATCATTGAAATTGATATTACATGAAAAATATTACAATATTCAAGTTATTGACGTTTCAAAACACATTTTATTGTTTATCCATACAAAAGACATCAACGCGCACTATCGGACTTAAAATCTATTGTTATGCCTAGAAATGAGCTTTATTATTTATTCTAGAAATGTGTTCATTGTTTTAAGAATACTTAAAATTAAATTGTTAATTAAGATCATGATAAACATTATCATATTACAACTAATACTTATAGAAGGGGCCATATATTTTAATCAAATTTTGTATTGTGTAGTCTTTTATAATTTTTCTTTTGTGGTTCCATTTCGTTACCAGTAACGCCATCTACAGATTTAGTAGTGAAGACGTTAACATAGCTACTGCGATACTATTTCAGACGGCATGCGGCACAAGCGAACCTCAGTATCGCAGTAGTAGTAGCAAATAGTCAAAGTGGTAGATTGATAGATGGCGTTGGCTAGCAATTTTGTACTACGTTACGTTACGTGTACTGTGTACGTACTTGGCACTTACTTACCTACACACACTCGTAGACTCGTAGTATTTTTATATTCGTAATAGTTTTTGGATCAAGTAAAAAGCATTTAGTACCTATAGTATATTTTTATAGTAACCGATAGTCAAAACTAAGTATATGCTGATGATGTGATGATTACAAATCACTTTCCCAAGGAACATAAGTTGGCCAAAATATGAAAAAGAAAATACTTATTATCTATCATACAAAACTGATGAATTTAACCTGTACCTATCTATTTCGTTACCATGGTATGTCAATTTATTGTTATGAAGTTTGTCCCGCTATGGACTTTAAATAGGTAACCTACATACAAAAAATCGATAACTACAAAATAACTCTACAAAATTTATGTCAATCAAGCATCAATTAGTACAGGTTACAGTACAGTCCTATAAAAAAGCCTAACCTTGATTTGGTCACAGTTGTAAAATGTCCAATTATACACGCTATGTAATAAATAAGAAGGAAATATTAAAATCTGTTCGGTGAATTAAGGTGCATGCTTATTGTTTAGTTTCCGTTGAATTTATTATGTAACTTTTCTCGCGCGGATTCAGACATAAAATCCAGCAATATTAGAAAAAAATGCTGAAAGCTTAGAAAAAAATCTATATTTGCTAAGTAGTCTAGTGATTAAACCTGAAAAAATAAGCCTATAACTGGAAATATTATGTTTAAAAAAAAAGGCATATACTTACATTTTTTTATTGAATAACTAATCTTACAAATGACTGTACTTAGAAATTTCAAAATTTTATACTATATATTTTAATAATATACAGACACAGTTGTATTATTTTTTAAATAGTATGGATAATGAATTTACTTTCAATGTCCTCTCATTGACAGTAATTGGGTGTTAACTATTGAATGGAAATAGTTAGGCGAATCAGTTTTTCCTCAGTGACAAAACGTAAGGTCGATTCTGAGATTCATTGTTGCAAGTATTAATGTTGACATTGCACGTTTTCAGATCATGCAAAAATTACAATTTATACAGTGGCAATTAACTTTTACTGAGAAGGAACTAATTTTATCATCGTACGATAGTTTAGTTATCTGCGAACTTATGTTTAATTTATTTGAAATGCCATACTAAACATATTTTTTCTGTTGAAACTTCAACATCTTCATGGTTTTTTTTTTATTATTTATTATTACCTCAACAAATAGTGAATAACATGACAATTTATTTCCATATGTGTGAGTGAGTGAAAGCATTGCACTCTTTAAACTCGAACATCCAATAATTTAATATCGATTACACACTTTTAATATAAATCATTAGCTGGCACTTCCCCTCACTACACTATCCGGAAGTGGACCGGAAATATCGGAAGCTTCAAGTGTCGTGACCGGAAGTACCGTATCTCTATCTATCATTAAAATTGCACGTATTTGCGACATGCACATTTTCAAATAGGTAATTATTAAATGCAGGTAGTTGAAGCTTTTATGAAGATATTGGATTGAATTTTTCCTCTTCCCGAATAATAAAAGTACCTTTGCCTATTATAGTTAGGTACTATAATTAAGTTTATTTATGCTCATGAAGTATTAATAATTGTTTTTAATTAAACAATTTCAACAAGGAAAATCTGTTATATAAAAACTACATTCAAATTTAAATGTATATTTAAATGAGGTGTTAATCAGTCTACACTGTTATTCACTTAAAAGCAAGTATTTGATTTACGTATTGCAACTTACATTGTTGTAAAATAAGTAGCATCATTGACCTATTTTCCATGTCTTTTGTTGACTTTATTCACAGATTGCTTCGAGAACTTTTTAATTAAATTGTTTTTAGTTAATTTAATAAAAAAAAGTTAAGTTAGTATAGTTTGTACAAAACGAAGAGCGGGCGAAGTGGAGTAGAAAAAGTCTGAAAGTGGACCCCAGCATAAAGTTTTTACAATAATATGGCGCAAATACGTAAATAAACATATTTTATAAAGCTTTATAGTTATAGGTAGGTACACTCTTTGAAAGTACATATTCTCGGTGTCCCATTTTATACAAAACAGGTAGCAAATTCGGGAAAAGGTCCCTAAACTGTCTAACGGTAAATCGAAATCAAAGACGTCCTACTGCATAGAATTTGACTTTAAAATCCACTGACCTCTATTAATTAGTTGAAATCATTTCCATAATACTTTGTTTGTAGGGGAAGATTATCCAGAACGGACTCATTGTAAAAATGATTTTATTTTATCTTAATTATTATAATTACTTATGTGTAGGACAACCTATTCACCCTACTGGATAGAGTTTTACATAGTTTCCCTAATGGAAATTTTATAACACTTTTTTGTACAAAGTAAATAGGGAATAGTACCCAAAACGGACTCATTATAAAAACGATTTTATTTTAACATAATTATTTAACATTATATTAAAGTAAAATTAATCATACGGGTACTAACAACCTAGAAGTAGTTGTTAGGAAGTAATATGAATCGTATCGTAACCTAAATTCTACCGGTGACCGCCAGGTTATTCATCCCAAAGTATAGTACCTACCGGTTTCTTCTTCGCACCAAAAACGTACGTAAAAGTAACATAATTGGAATGATATAACTTGAGTTAATTACGATTCAAGGGCGTTCGCGAGCTGTGAGTTTCGTCGGTGTTGTGATTCTGAGTGATAAGATAGCGCGCATGCGATTTGCGCGTACTATACTATACATCTTCAATGCTCCTATTTAGCTGAGCGGCGAAACGCGCGTACCAACTCAGTTTCTGAACGGCACGCGCGCGGAGCGGACACGTCGCTGACTCCCTCTATCTGACATTGGCAGAAACTCGCAAAAACAATCAAATGTGCTTATAAACAGTTCCAAATTTATGAAACAAAATGTGCAGACCACAGTGCTTGCTCGCGTTCACCGCGATTCTTTTCACCACAGTCAACTCTTGGGGTAAGTTGAGTTGAAATCAGCTGATGCGGGACGTCTTGACACGTGCGTTTTTTTAGCGGTTACATAACAGGTTAACAGTAAAGTCACCCCTAAAATAAAATTTCCAGTCACAAAATGGACAAGATATGGGATTTTGTATTTTATGTAACGCGGTGGGGGACGTCAATAAGGTGGTTATTCCTTTGGCGCCACGACACCATTGCGAGGGGACGGGCAGTCACGTAGGCCACTAGGAGTAATCCGACCGAGTTTCGTTGACGAACGTTGAAGAACAGTTTGCAAACAAACAGTAGCCTATGTTACTTGGTCGCTTAAAACATTCCTGAAATGTGAAAAGGCGGTTTCGGAATTTTACAGTTAATGCAACAAATAACTAAATGACATTGTAATAATAATGTCATGTGCTAACTTATAAATTGCATTGTCCAATGGCATGAACTACTTTGCCATTTATAAATTCTAAAATCGTTTGAATAATGCTACTTAAGGCGGTTTGGAAATTGTTCAATAATTCTTGCGTATTGTAACCGGCCTTTCCTAATAATCTCGATAATGTAACTAAATGGGTACCAAAATATACGTAAATATTATCCGAAAATTGACAATACAATAAATATTCGTTCCAGTTATGACTGGGCAATGACCTTAGATTTCACTAATAGGTATTAAGGTATTATAAATACAGTCAGTTACTTTAATATACCTACCTGATTGAAGGTATAATTATTTACATACTTATGCAGATCCGCTTGGGTTACACGCAATGGTAAAAAAGGTTAAGTTTAGCAAACGTTATTTTGGTAGAAACTTGTTATAAAAAAAATGATTGAATGGTTAATAATAAAAATTACCTGTATGAGTATAATTTAGTTAAAAACTGAGTGAAAATAACAAGCCAGCCCTCATAGTACCCCCAGCCTACCCATAGTAACATTACACAAAATGTCTATAGCTCCCTCTAAATTTCATACACCTATTCTTTGCACCTATTAAAAATATTGCATACCTATCAATTTTGCAGAGAGAGATAAAGAGGAGGCCTTTGCCCAGCAATGGGACAATTTATAAGCTATTAAAAAAAAATGCAGAAGGCTTTAATGCTAAAGTAGTGTTCTGTGGATTTAAGTACCGACTAATTTAGTCATACTTACCAGATTTTAATTTTTACTTTTATTCAAAGTAAAAAAAAAACATGCTTGTCAAATATGTTAGATGAAATAAATATGTACGATAGAATAATATTACAGTGGCCACTTTTAGCAGAATTATAATACAAAGCTTAAATACTCAATATGAATTATTATATTATAGATTATAAAATGGAGAATTAGTTGCAATTCTCGCGAAACGTAAAATATTCATAAAAATGTTTGTGTTTTAGTCAGTCAGGCACAATTAATTTAAAACTGATGGCGCCACCGTCGCAGCTCTGTTCACCCCTTAAATTGTAATCGAAATTAGGTCATTGTCTGTAAATTGCCAATACGTAAGGAAACAAAAATAGGTCAAAGAATTTTATTTATCAAAGTGAAAGTAAGACAAAAAATTAGATTCAGCAGTTTGTTCCATTGGAAGCGTCTAGCAAATGATGTGATGTGTGTTTGTAAACAAATATCATTGAGATCGGATATTTGGTTGTGTTAAGGAAGTATACATACTGACCACTCGGATGAGAAAGTTATATCATATCATATCTGAAGTACATAAGCTAAGATAAAACAATGTATCTTACGTGCATAATGAAACAGAAACAAAAAATACATCATAAAAGCACATTATTCAAATAATAAATAATTAAAAAAACGTGTTACTTATATTATTATATAAAACTTACTTAACAAATTTTCAAGGTTAAACCTGTTTAAATATAAATAATTCGCTGCAAGTAAGTAATTCTTTGATTGTATTTGAAGCCAAAATAAAACATTGAACTCTCAAAATGTCAAACTTAAATGACGCAAAGAAAAAGAGACAAATAAATACTATAGATAGGTAAATAGGTACGTATAAAATCTACAACTTTCTCGAATATAATCTTACAAATACATACATTCCATATCTACAGAGCAAGAGACGGATACAGATCTGTATGTGTGGACTGCGTCAATTATTTTAACTTTCTTTTCCGTCAACGAAATAACCGTTTAAAATAAAATTGCATGTTCAAAGAGGCGACATGTCAGTATCTTAATAAAACTGTTATTTTAAAAGATATATGATTTCTAAATTTAATTTTGAAGCATAAAAGCTAAAAGCAAATAACAACTAAACTTTAATACTTTTATTAAAAATTTAATAGAACAAACCACTCATTATCATTGAACAACTTATTAAGCATTAATTACATATAGTGTACTTTCTATTTGTATATAATTGAAGCATTGTCAACATATGCAATGACCAGTACCTAATTTACATGTAAAGACCCAAATATATTTTGAACAAACTTTGAGTCAAATTTATACAAACAAATTACCTGTGACTCGCTAAGACATTGATTTTTTATCTAACATTGACGAAATTGTGAACGATATGATGAACGTAAGAATACCAACCATACACAAAATACATTGAACACCATCATCATGGCCAATGTTAAAATATTCGCTGTTTTAAGTAGATATTTTTTTCACTTCCATGCTGGACTGGGAGTGATAGAAAAACATAGAATGTGCCAGCTGCATCTCCTCCCGGGCATGCTGTAAAAACCAGCTAAGGGATACGAGGGTTTCAGTGTTTTGCAATTTAGGCGATGGGCTGACAACCCGTCACTATAGCAATATACATATCTAATCATCTGTAATAACCCTCAAAACTTGTCAGACGTGGCGGAACGACCTATGTTTAGGTTGTTTACGCTCTGCCTACCCCGTTAGGGATAAAGGCGTGATTTTATGTATGTATGTATGTATGTTTTTTTCACTAATACTAATAATATTCCTATCTTGGAATTCAATTGTAACAGACTTAAGTCCCACTGACCGTGCCCCAGTTACAATTGCTGACCTGATGACAATAAAGATCAGTTTCCACTACAATGGGCTAATGGTTCTAAAGAATTGGGGCAGGTAGCGTGATCGACTTACTCGAAGATCATCTGGTTCACAGATTCGTTTGTTTAACACGAAAAGCTGAGATTCAAAGTATCGATAAGTTGAGCATTCTACTCCCTTGCGCTACTCTCAGTTTCCTTGAAGTATAATAAATTATTAATGACCAAGGATTATGAAAATCAGCCGAAGACTGACAGCCTAAAGAGGAAATTGTAAAGGCATTGAATTAAAATCATGTAATTATTTGAGTGATTCCTATTATTACATAATTGTACAGTTTTCATTGCCATAGAATAGAGCATTTTTTCATGGTCTTTGTGTCTTTTGCACAAATTACACAAAGTTACTCTGTATCAAGGTAAAAGATTTAAACATTAAATTTAAAAAAAAATTTTGCTAGGGATAGTTTTTGGCTCAAAAACGTGTTCAAAATACGCGATGGTACCTTGTAAATGAGGTGCAGTATTTATCCATACATGACTGAGTTTGACCATGGGTGGTCAAGGGATAGAGACAACAAAAGACTAGACTTTAAACAATGTCTAGTCTATGTATATTGAGGTTATTAAGTACTTAGTAACTAGTGCGTGAACAGAGCAAGGCTTTATTAAAGATTCAATAGGCTGTGCTATAACTATTTACTTATAATATGAAAAGGACATGCTTCATGCATAATTTTGTGTAACGACCACAAAGTGATAAATTCACAATAATATCAAAAAAGATATTAAGCTTATAGGTAGCCTAGAAAGCAGAGCGTATTATAGTAGGTAGATGCAGCATTTCTTCTTCTGTCATGGATTTCGAGTCGACAGACTCGAAAGCATGAGATAGATAGACTTTACTCAACCGCAATGCGATCCTCCATTGTCATCACACTACCAAGTGCGCGGTATTTAGGACACGGTCATTATTAAAAAATTTGCTTAGCACTGATCTTCAATCTTTTTTTATAATAATAACAACTTATACATTTTACATTTTAAAGTCAAGTTCATACCTACTTATTTTTTTTATTATGTGTGGCAGTGCATGACCGAGCTGTAAGGTGTGGTTACACTTAGCTTAATTTTATAACAAGTAATTTACTTAAACTAGGTTTCTGCTCCATGGCTTAAATTAAGTTTTATACACAACAAAAAAAGGAAACAAGAATACGACATTATTAGATTTTCCCATAGATAAAATTTAAGCAGCACACATTATAATTTTATAAAATACACTATTTCTGCTTTGCATGTTAGAAATTAATTACAATGGTTGGGTAAAAAATATTATTAAAGCCTTTATTTTTTTAGTTTTATTTTATTTCAACGCTGTGACATCCGTAAAATTATAAATTTTACAATAATTTTAGGTTTTTTTAATATTCTGTCAAAATAGCAGTTCCTATAAAAGTATCTGAAAATCAGAGGTCAGAAATGCTGAAATGGGTCGCCTGACCCGTAAGAGATAAAGGCGTGACTAGGTATTAGGTATGTTTGTTTGCGTTTGTTAGGTATTTAAATATGTACCTAAAAGTACACAATGACAACTATGAATAAAGACTGAAACTGATTGTGTAATACATTTTGTGTTAATCAATGCCCGTCATTGTTTTGTAAATAATAGTTTGGAGAAACAAATAAAACATACATAGAGACAATTCGAGAAGCATAATTAAAACAAATGTTCTTAGATGTAGTAGTGTTTTCACTTGCCCACTTTCTATGAACCTCTTGAGGTCACTCTTATAGGTAAAGAGTTTTAAGTGCCAAGCACTTGTATGTTGTATAGCCATTGTAAAAATAATAAATCACTTACAATCAGCTATATTTACAATCAATCATCATCTCTTTCTATTTGAGACTGACTGCAACTTTAGCTACTTTCCAAAAAATCAGGTTGCACTTTTCCTATCACAAAAGAAAGCTCAGTTAGCTGTTGCAGAATGTTCTAGGTACGAATAGATACTTATATTAAAAGCCAACGCATTAATTCATATACTCAATAAAATAATTTAGTATATTTCCGTAGAAGTGTTAACTATTCAGCTTAATAGACAAAAATATAACATCATTAGATAAGTAAATACCTATTTACATGCCTGCCCATTCTGAGATAAGTTCAATGACCTGTTACAACTGTTACGTAATTAACGTTATATTGTTTTGTAATATTTCTCTCATTTATCATGATTTATTTAATTAAATAAATCGTGGGTAACTTGTTAGCAAATAAACACAGAGATTCATATCATAATCAAATGTTTTTTTTTATTTAAATACTATTAACTTATTGCATGTTTATCACAACACTATACGCTTGTGTAGGTACTGATTTCTGATTTGACATATAAATTTATCCATCACCGAAAATTAATTGAAATAATTAATTAAATTTAGGCCCATATTTATAATCAGCTCTCAAGAGTGACAGCGAGTTTGAGTTTGTATCAGAAATGTCATTTCAGTACAAAACGACCTGTCAAATCCATACTTAATATTGCTCTCAATCTTGAGATCGCTTTATAAATACGAGCCTTAAATACCTAAGTACTACATACTCAATAGTTTTATCAACAAGGAAGGAAAATACTAACACTACTTAATTCACTGAAATTAAAATAATAAATCATGAGTTTTAATTGTAAATTTTGATAGAATTTTGTATTTCCAACTGAGTTTTAGAATAAACAAGTTTCATATATTTTTATTCAAAAAATAGAAGATGCGTGTTGGCAAATTAGTTAAATACCTAAAATATTATGTTATCA
>JARACY010006209.1:0-18241 GCA_029255725.1 Scrobipalpa atriplicella
CCGAGAACATAGATACAGAAAGAATCTTCCCATAAATGAAATCAACAAAATTGAGGATATAGTAAAAGCGAGTACGGTAAGTCAGAAGCCAACAGAATCAAAAACCGATTTTACCAAGAAAGTTCCAGGATTACAAACACAACCACTTAAGCTTGATGACCAAACACCGCTAACAGATGCAAAGTCTATTAAAAAGACAAAAAATTATACAAAACTTAAATTCAGATCTAAGTATTCCGATGAAAAAACGGAGCCTACAACTTTAGCTTTTGTATCTGATAATTACATTATAAACAAAATTAATAACCTGGAGAAACAACTAGAAGTAGTTATTGATAAAATGGATGAACGTAACGATAGAGCAAAGAACTTGGACAGCATTGAGCAGACTACTAAATATCAACAAATTCCATATTGGATAGGAACTCCTAAAACAACAAGGCCTTCGTCGTCGTCGTCATCTTCCTCTGAAGAGAGCTCTGAAAACGGAACGTTCATACTTTCAAATAATAATACGAATGCAAATTTGATTATTTCTCGTATCGCTGATAATACTACTGCTACTGCTGCTGTTGCGAAATCTGATGCGAAAACGGGTAATGCTACGTTCCAAGGAAATAACACCTCAAATAATCCTAATGGTACAGAAGTTAACAAATTAAAGGAAAATACAAGCAATGGTAATAATACTGATGGCAGAAAACAAGGCTTACCAGAGGGCAAATCAGATGATATAACTACTGATAAACAAAGTACAGTAGATTCTCAAACCGCAAGCCTCAATGTTTCCATTACAACATCTGTGGAAAAAGAAGGCACTACAAGAAGTGACAATGCATTGGTTACAGCTGTAAATATTAATTCAACAAATAACGCTACATTTGATGATACATCTGACAAAACTTCGAAAGAACCTTCTGATGCTGATTCAAAATCTATAAAGCAAGACATCAATTTTAGGGCTTCTGAAGATGGTCCGACAGGGGATAAGAAATCTACCAAGAAAAGTAAATCCAATAAGGATAAAAATAAACAGTCAGACAAAGAAGCGAAATCTACCACGAAAGAAGTGTACTTAAGGGCATCAGAAAATGATCTTAATGAGGACACAAGACCTAAGAAAAAACGAAAACCTAAAAATGACAAACCTTCAAATAAAATTGGTGACAAAGAAGGCACTACAAGAAGTGACAATGCATTGGTTACAGCTGTAAATATTAATTTAACAAATAACGCTACATTTGATGATACATCTGACAAAACTTCGAAAGAACCTTCTGATGCTGATTCAAAATCTATAAAGCAAGACATCAATTTTAGGGCTTCTGAAGATGGTCCGACAGGGGATAAGAAATCTACTAAGAAAAGTAAATCCAATAAGGATAAAAATAAACAGTCAGACAAAGAAGCGACATCTACCAAGAAAGAAGTGTACTTAAGGGCATCAGAAAATGATCTTAATGAGGACACAAAACCTAAGAAAAAACGAAAACTTAAAAATGACAAACCTTCAAATAAAATTGGTGACAAAGAGTCAGTATCTAAAACAACCCCAACAACAACTATCTTTACAACATCTATTAAGACAACAGAAATAGAAACGAATGAAACTCTTAAACAAGATATCAATTCCACGAATGTTAATGCTACAAAAGAAGAAACACATAATGACCAAACTACAACAGAAAAGACAACTGATACAACTTTAGGAAACAAATCTACAACAATATCAACCAAATATGGTACGAAGTTTACATTTTCAATAGCAAATGTAAATATTACCAGCGGTAACAAAGATATCGAGGATAATTCTAAGAATAATTCCACCTCAAAAAAGAGTAGACGTATGGGAAGACGTAGAAATGTATATGTAAATAATTTTGATTCTGATAATGATCGCTTGAAAACTGACAGAGAAATGGACGATACTCTTTATAATTGGGCTTGATGAGAAGAATAAATTGAATTATCTAATTTGTGTTTTTATACTGGTGGCGATTCTGTTGTAGACACAACTTAACGTCTTTATCTCCCTAGCCTTATCCCGTATTTTACGGGGTCGGTTACCTAATCCACGGGATTGAACGAGGGTACTGGTTTTTACACAGAGCGATTACCATCTGACCTCCGTAAACCAGAAGGTCCCAATACTAGATTCGGCTTTAGCCTTAGAGCAACACGGCCTTCCGCTAACGCCGTGTTGCTCTAAGTCTTTAGCTTAGCCAGGTTAGTTTCCACACCAGCTGTCAGAGTTTTCAAGCCGCCAATGCTTAGTAATGACCTCTGACATGGCTTAACGACTAATATCTATGATATAAACTGGGACCAACGTGCTTTCCGAAGCACGGAACCGCTCGAGATGTTGTACCACTAACGGTCATCCATCCATGGCCAGATTGGCCAGGCCACGGCATCGCTTATCATCTTATTTAAGTCGAGTAACGTTTAACATAACCAGCTGTTTTGTATTTCTGTCTCTATTTTATTCAAATTTTAGAAAGTGACAGGACCAGTTTGTAACAGAATCGGTACCTATTGTAAAAATCAGTCAAGGGAATCGAAGGCTTTGAACTGCCTCCGTGATCTAGTGGTCTGACCCCTGCCGATCTCCATCCATGTCTGGCTGCCGATCCGGTGGTCCTGGGTTCGATTCCCAGAGTGAGAACACAAAGATGATATTTCTGTAAATGAGTCATTCGTCATCTCGCACGGCAATTAACTCGCACGGATTTTAATTACCGTGCGAGTTGACGGAAATCAATTTTATTAATTTTACTGTTCGTCATCTCGAACGGTTATAAAAAACTAAGGTAGGTAAGTACTTTTGTACATGCAAAAATCTTTTTTTTTTTTTTTTAGCAATGGTCATTAACGTCTGAATATCGGCATTTTTAAGATTGACTGCTATTTGATTGACTGACTGACTGACTGACTGACTGACTGACATATAGGACATATAGATCAAAAATCTAACCCGCTTCCAGATGATCTACAAAGTTCAAATTTGGTATGATGATAGATTATAATGAAGCAATTGTGGAAAAAAACAAAAAAGTAAAAAAAAAATGTATAGGGGGGAAAAAAGGGGGCATTTTAAATTTTTTTTACCTACTATATCGAGTGGGGTGTCATTAGATAGATCTTGTAAAATAAAGTAAAGGTTTCTTAAAACTAAGTTTCCTCAATATGTACTATGTCTCGAGATATTTGCAATTAAAGCCGTCGTACTTGAAAAAGTAATTGATCAAATATTACCTTATATTCATTATGTTACCCACTCCCATAATTATATGAATATTGAATAATAGTAAATTTATATTTAGATCAATTTTAATTACCTACAAAAAGTAATGATATCCTGGTGGGAAAACATAAATGTAAAAATAGAAGCCAAGTTCATGATAGTTTGGTGCATGGTTTGCACAAAAATGTTGTGATATCAAAAAAGCGGGCCAAGTCAAGTTGTCACAGAATTAATATAGTACTACTACGTAGCAGTGTCGTAAGTAAGACCCTGTATTTCAGTGGTAGAATTTACTATAAGAAAACCAGAGCTCTGGCAACATAATTTTTTGTATGTGGTACGTGGTAGTAAACGAAATAGAAATAATGGCAACACTGACTGTTACTGTGTTTTTGACACGCCTAGCGATTGTTGTGTGAATTTCTTCGAATTTTTGTATCGAAACGTGTGGTTTTTGTTTGAAATCAGTGATTCTGTATTCTCTGTTTAGTACACTATCTGATAAACAGTGATTTGTGGCACGGGAGTCCCAAAACAGGCCTAAAAATCAGGTAATTGATTTGCTGTTAGCTTGTCAATATGTTATCTTTCTAAATAATGTTGTACACTTTCTTGACTGCAATAGTTCTCAAGCGTCAGTTGTTTAATTTAGCAGTGTTATCAGTAATTTTCGTAACTGAGTGGTAACTGATTTTGTTTATTTATTCATGAATCGGCGTTGTTTTCGAGGTGTAACTAATATTTCTGTGATAAAAGCTTCAGTTAGACCTATTTTCAAGTATTTTTTTCACATTCGTTGCAAGAAATTAACATCTCGAAAGTATGTTACCTAGTTACTACTTGAGTGACTCATATCATTCATAGTACAATAAGCTGTGAACTAGATGTGTATTGTGTAGGTATGTACGTGTTTTGTTATCAAGTAAAGCATTGTTCTATTCAAATATATGACCATACGAACAAACATGGTCATGCAAACTAATATACCATTAGATATAATAAGTGAAAGTATTGGTCTAGCTGTGACATAGCCCAGTTTAATATTACATGGTGTTTTCTTGTACTTGGTCGGCACTAAACTCATTATTATACAGACATAACTTAACCCTGAGCCAGGTGGCGCCCTCATCAGCCAAAAAATCATAACTTACTGAAAAAGCAATTAATCGAAAATCCGGTAAACCAGATTGAAATAAAAGCAAAGAAGATAATTTAGAACATCATAAAGTTGCAATTCATAGTCATAGTTCCTGGTAGTAACAGAAGGAAAATTTGTGAAAAACAGCCACTATTAGCACTTTTGGTATCTGTAACTGCTGTAAACACGGAATCATGAATTTATAGTGCTTAAAACAAACTTCAGTACCTATTCTTTAATCTGGTTTACCGGATTTTCGATTCATTGCGTTTTCAGTGAGTAATGATTTTTTTGCTGATGAGGGCGCTGGCGGCACCGGGGATCCCCTTAATACCATTCTTCATCTTTCCTTTTTGATTTATCTTACATTTAAATAAAAAGGTATTTAAAGATTTAGAGCATGTGTGATACATACCACCTTTTCTGATTGCTTATAGTAAATACTAGCATTGAGTAGGTATCTCACCTGCTGCTCAATGAGTATTATGTACAAGATGTTTTCTCATGGTGAAAAATAGCCCATGTTACAATTACATCTAGTGCATTTAAAAAAAAAACTGTTGTAGAAATTTTGAGCTTACCTACTCTAGACGGAAACTATTAATTTAATTCATAATTAATCCTGAACAAAACTTTAAATCCAAAAAATCTTCACAGCTGCCATGACAACGCTAGCAGACCCTTACAGTCAGTCCAACACTGGCACTCTGACTCTCAAATGGGACCCGAAGAACCTCGAGATTCGGACTACTTCGGTCGAGCGGACCCTGGAGCCTCTCGTGCTGCAGGTTACCACGCTTGTCAATAGCAAGGATAAAGCCGCCAAGAAGAAGAGACGTAAGTTTTTTAAATATTTGATAAGCATTCATTTGCCCACCATCTTACATGATGGGAAGTGATGATGCAGACTATGATGGAGCATGTTTGCCTAGATAATAGCTGTTCACTCTCGCCTTGAAAAGGTCCAGGTTATAGAATTCCGGAAACAGATCTGCAGGCAGGGAGTTCCACTCTTTAGCCTTTCCCATTAAAAATTTTGAGTTGATTTTGTATTCTATTTTGTATTTGTATTCTTCCATGCTGGACTGGAAGCGAAAGAAAAACATAAAATGTGCTACTGCATCTCCTCCCGGGCATGCTGTAAAAACCAGCCAGAATTTCGAGGGTTATAAGTAACAGTATATTGTAATTTAGGCGATGGGCTGACAACCTGTCACTATAGCGATATACACAATCATCTCATCTATAATAAAATAACAAAAAAAAAAACATCAAAACTTGTCAGACGTGGCGGAACACCCTTTGTTTAGGTAGTTTTTGCTCTGCCTACCCCATTAGGATAAAGGCGTGATTTTATGTATGTATGTATGTATGATTTTGTAGATGGTGTTAGAAAAAATAAAAAATCTCTCGTGATCAAGATTTTCATACACTTGATGTAAAAAAAGAAAACTAAGAAACAGTGAATTTTTAAATAATGCACATCCTATAACGATAAATGAAATTATTTTTTAAATCATCATAACATAAGTTAATTGTTATGTTTTTTTATGTTTGTTGTCTTGTCAATACCTGCTTCTATCCCAAAGCTTTGAAACTATTTACTTCTCTACACAGAAATTTACAAGTTGAAATACATACTTATGGATGGATCTTGGCCTTTAAAAGTGCATCATTCTTCCCTTTACTAGAAATATCTAATCCCTAATTTATTTGTCACCACAGCGGGCAAGTCCAAGCGTGCCAGTGCACTGGTTGCTACCGTAGAGCGAGCTACGGAGATCTTCATTGAACGAGGGCAGCAGATCGCTTTTGAGAACCCCGAGATTACCCAGGAGATGCTGCTGGCTGTTGAGGAGGTCAGGAAGGCTGGTAAGTAAACAATTTACTTTATTTCGGCTTCTTTAGCCTTGATAACAATATTTTTTTAGTAGTTGCTGAGATATACCAGGTGTAAGGGACAGCTTCCCGCAAACTAATAGGGGTTGCTCAGTTAACGAAACTGAACAACTTACGCTATTCTTTGACTACCTCGCCTCGATCAGATATTTTTTATGAAAAAAAAAACCTGAAGAAAGTTGTTCATCGCGTATGGATTTATTGAAAGTTTTACTCATATAAGAAAAACATTCAGCCTGGTTGATTTCCTTCCAGGCGCAGCGATGTCGATTGCAGCGCGCGAATTCTCCGAGGAACCGTGCGCGTCGTCCGTGCGCAGTCAGATGGTGCGATGCGCGCGCGCACTCTTATCCGCCGTGACGCGTCTGCTTATTCTGGCTGATATGGTTGATGTGCATCTGTTGCTGGGGAAGCTGCGTACGGTAAGTGTCAAATAGTGCGCAGTGTCTAAGAATGCGCTGTCAGATGGTGCGATGTGCGCGCGCACTCTTATCCGCCGTGACGCGCCTTCTTATTGTCGCCCCTTCCCTACTACGCACGGTTAATGTCTAAAAGAGTGCGCAGTTCTATAGGATATTTGTAGATAAGAGGCTCATTCAGATAGCGCGGTATGCGCGCGCAATCTTAGCCGCGGTGATGCACATTTTCTCGACTTTAGCGTCAAGCGTTAAACTTTACTAAATATTTGATTGATTACAAGGTGGAAACCGACTTGGACAAGCTGAAGTCGGCTTCATCCCAATCGGAGCTGGTGGAGTCTGCGAGGCAGTTCGGGCGATCAGCCAACGAGCTGGCCGCTCAGGCAGCCAGGCGACAACAGGAACTGAAGGTAGGATATACTATGACTGGCTCATATTTTAGTGTATGACACAGACAAACGAACACACATGAACACACAACGTTGACAAATTTTAACACATTTTGACACATTGACACTGAAGGTAGGATATACTATGTATGCCTTATAAAGGTAGGACATATGATACAAACTAACTCATGTACCAACAATTGTTATACTATGTTCTTACATTTGCTCGTACAGGGTCTCTTATTACACCAATTTCAATATTGTATTGTATCTTATTACGTACTTGTGCGTAATCGTAATGTAAAATGCACGAGTGCTGTAAAACACACGAGTTTTTTTTTAATTAGGTAAAACGCACGGTTTATCGAACGGTACTTTTTTAAATCTTAGCAAAGAGTTTTTATGGCAGAAAAGTGGTAAACGTTTTATGAATAAATTTAACTTTGGGAGATAAAATATAATGAATAAACATTTCATTCTTTAATTTAATTAATTTTGACAATAAATTTCAACAATTTATCTGTAACAAAACATAAAAATATTAATTTAGTTTATTAGTAATACTGGCTGTTTTTGTGCCTTTGCCTTAAAAAAAAAAGCGCTGCGCGATATATACTAGGTAATCTGTGGATGCGCGCGCATCGCTAATTTGTGAACGCGTAAAGATTATTCCGCGCGTTTTTTCTTTTCGCTGTATTGTTTTAATTTTTTTGCTATTTCCTCGCAAATATGTTATAAAACGTCGTACGACATACGTGCGGTTTGATAATTACAGCCTCTGCTTTCTTGTAGTCCTCGCCTACGGCTCGGGCTAGCAATATCGCCTCGGCTGTAATGATCAACCCACCGCACTTATATCGTAATGTACTATTATTTTTCACAGGAGCCGCGTATGAAGGACGAGCTAGCCGCAGCCCGCGCTGTGCTCAAGAAGCATTCCACCATGCTGCTCACCGCATCCAAGGTTAATTAACTACTTATTTACAAAATGGAAAGCATCATGAAAACACAGAATTGCAACAACCGTCATCATTTTTTTTTTCAATCTCTTTAATTTTAAAAAGATCGATCTTGATATTTTGTCACACATTTGACTGACGAGGAAAATACGTTCAATAGATTATTATTCATTTTTGTCGGTCCCGGGTTCGATTCCCGGCGGGGGACAATGACTTCGTGTTGTTGTTTCTAGTTTGGTTAGGACATTGCAGGCTGATCACCTGATTGTCCGAAAAGTAAGATGATCCATGCTGTCGGATGGGCATGTAAATAGTCGGTCCTGCGCCTGATTTCTCTCTGGTCGTGTCAGTCAATCTGTCCCATCAGAATAAGAGATTGAAGGAATAGAGAGTGCACCACTGTGTGTATCGCGAACACTTGGGCACTAAACACTAGTCCTGCGCAGTTGGCCTATCTCTGGGAGATTGGCCGCCATCACCGAAAATCGGAGGACTATTATTAAGGGTCTATATGCTCGCGGCAACTGTCCCTTTCAAACCAATGACAGAATGCGCACTCTGTCCTTTTCTAGCATGGGGCTGTTTCAAGCCGATTTCATATATTTTTGCATATATCTCAATGTACACAAAAAGTATTGAAAAACAGAGTTGATTATGATGTTCTTCATAATTATACGGTGAATTCGATATAACATTTGCTGTTTCTAAGCTCATAGAAATGTCACAGTTGTTGAAATTCGGCATTGAGACGCCAGTTTTTCATGATATTTCTGATGATTTCCTGGTGTAATCATAGTATTTTTACGTTATATCTATGAATCTAGTTGTTCTCCATATTTTAGAGAATCTAACCATATACAACGTGTAACAGAAAGGGTATATGCATCGAGAAATGTGTGAATCTACCCATGAAACTGAACAACTTTCCCTAAGGAACATAGGTCAAAATACGAAAAAAAAAATTGCCTTCTCATACTAAATACGCTATCAGCTGATGCATTTAGTATGAAAGGTCACGATTTTTTTTCTTGTTTCGACCTATGTTCCTTAGGGAAAGTTGTTCAGTTTCATGGGTAGATTCACACATTTCTCGATGCATATACCCTTTCTGTTACACGTTGTATAGATTTATTGAAAATTCAACTATTAACTATCATAACAAAGTGAAATGCCGGACCGTGTTTAGCCCGATTTAGAGTACTTCCCTCCTTAAGTAGTTTGTTTGTTTGTTTGATGTGGTAGGTGTACGTGCGTCACCCAGAGCTGGCTGCAGCTAAAGCCAATCGCGACTACGTGTTGCGCGCCGTCTGTGCAGCTGTCGATACTATCTCAGCCGTCGCTCAGGGTCGGCCTTCCTCCAACAATGGTAACAACATTTTCTCCCATTTTTATTAAAAACTTCCATGCTGGACTGGGAGTGATAGAAAAACATAGAATGTGCCAGCTGCATCTCCTCCCGGGCATGCTGTAAAAACCAGCTAAGGGATTTGAGGGTTTCATTGTATTGCAATTTAGGCGATGGGCTGACAACCTGTCACTAAAGCAATATACATAATCATCCATCTCTTGTTTTTTTTTGTTTTTAAATGTGTCTATTGTAAACGTATGTGTATGTGTATGTGGAAAATAAATGTGTTTGTATTTGTATTTGTATTTTAAGACGCCTTGCCCAGCAGCGGGACGTCATATAGGCTAACAAAAAAAAATACTTATGGACATTTTTATTGATACCTATTATTTATTTTCAGGCGCCGCCCGTCCGCCTGTAGAGGGGCCTGGAGAGCTCGCTCAAGCACTTGATGATTTCGATGTGGGTATTACAATATATTTTTCCCCCATTTGCTAGGGAATAGCTTCATTATTTAAAAAAAAGAAACAGTACATTCACTCTTTTCGATCCTCAAGTTCGTAGCGGCCAGCAATTTCTCCAAACGACATTAATGACCATTAACGACCTCTGCATGAGGTCTTTAAAGTACACACTAGTATGGATTAGGTGTTTTTAAGTTCACAATATTAATTTTTTAAAGGCCGAATGCCCAAATAAAAAAAAAAAATGAACGAATGAATGGAATGAGGCGCCATTCTTATTTTGAATTTTACAATATTATGGAGGAATTGCAAATTTAATGTTTATTTTTAAGTATATTGTTATTGTTTCCTCGCAAATGAGAGAAAAGTACTGAACTAATCTCAGCCAAAACAGCAATGTATGGTCTCGTTTACATTGGATTCCAAATTTACTCGACCATACATTGCTTTATTTTTGGCTTCTAAAGTAATGTACTATTTTCAATTTTCAATTTCATTTATTCATGGTAGCATTACAAGTTCAAAGTTGTAAAAATATATATTGCGATATTGGTGTCGGTTGTTATGCTTATTACATTTTTAGACTAATTTAAATTAAAAACTAAAATGGCCGCGAAGAGACGCAAGACACGAACTACAGTAGTAATACAGTAAAGATGGTTCTATTTATCTGTCTTCCATGCTGGACTGGGAACGATAGAAAAACATAGAATGTGCCAGCTGCATCTCCTGCCGGGCATGCTGTAAAAACCAGCTAAGGGATTCGAGGGTTTCAGTATATTGCAATCTAGGCGACGGGCTGACAACCTGTCACTACAGCAAAGTACACATCTATCTTAAACAACCCTCAAAACTTGTCAGACGTGGCGGAACGACCTTTGATTGGGTCGTTCACGCTCTGCCTACCCCATTAGGATAGATGCGTGATTGGTTCTATTTATTTTTGTTGTAGGAGCGCATGGTAATGGAGCCCCTCGCGTACTCGGAGCTGCGTACGCGTCCCTCTTTGGAGGAACGTTTGGAATCCATTATTTCTGGAGCCGCTCTGATGGCTGATTCTTCTTGCACCAGGTAAAGATATACTTACTCAATAATAATTATAATAACAATAAATTCATTTATTTCAAGCGATAAAGCTCATACAAAGATTTACAAAAACTTACATAAAACGTCTGATTCTAAAATTCAATACTAATTACAATCAAAATAATAAACAATTACAAAAAATCAATTTAAAATAATGTTGTGGTTCGGCTCAGTGACCAAATATCCTGGTCCATGAAGAAATCAATCAAAACTTTTCTAAGTTCCGGACCCCTTTGGCGAAGGAAAAAAAAGTCAACTTTTTGGGAAGTCGACATTTTAGGAAGTCGACAAAATGGTCCTAAAGGGACTTTTTACTTTAAACTTATTCAGAAATTAAGAAAATTAGAAAGGTACAGTAGGCTGCACAAGTGCATACCTAGTACCACCTCAAACGATTAAAGTTTTCTTAGAAATCTATTTAGCTATTGAAATAATTATTAAAGGTTAGGATGTGTCTTAACTAGTACTACAATATTCTGAGACAATTATATTAAAATCATTACACACTTTTGTAAAAACTTCAATCGTTTGCGGTGGCCTTAGGTATGCAATTTTGCCGCCTAACATGTACATGAGTGTAATTTATTGTCTATTCATATGCTCTGTGTTTCTAAAAAATGCGCAAAGTTACGTGAAAGAGTACGCAAGTCGTGGGCTAAGAGTGCGCATGGGCGCATTGTTGCGTGTAGGATGATGCAGGACTGTCAGTGAATGATTTTTGCTCACGGAATCACTAACCCTATATTAGAGGAGACTAAATTTAAAAAAAATTAAGTAGAGTCTCTACTCTAATTATAGAGTCATTTATTTATCGTATGGCTTTTCTTATTTAGTTTATAGAAACTAAGAAAAGCCATACGATAAATAAATAACTAACCTAACTTATATTTTGCGGCCTTCAAACTACATCGATAATTTGTGATAAAGTTCTGCAATGGATTAACGAATCCTCGCTGTAAAATAGGTGGACATATCCTTACATAGTATAAAACAAAGTCGCTTCCCTCTGTCTGTATGTATGTATGCTTAGATCTTTAAAACTAGGCTACGGATTTTGATGCGGTTTTTTTTAATAAATAGAGTGATTCATGAGGAAGGTTTTTAACTGACTTTTACCACGGGAAAGTATGTCATTCCCACGGGAAAAGTTGTTTTTCTGGACTGGACGAAGTCTGCTGGGTCCGCTAGTATTTTATAAATTAATTTGTAGGGACGAGCGACGTGAGCGCATCGTAGCTGAATGCAACGCGGTGCGACAGGCGCTGCAAGATCTGCTGCACGAGTACATGTCGAACGTGAGTTATACTTTTTATTTTATTTTAAAACTACTAACTTTAAGGGGAGGGAGGCCTTTGCCCTGCAGTGGGACACTTAGGGCTGTTAATAATAATAATAGTAGATTACTTTAGAGGCCGAAAATAAAGCAATGTATGGTCGAGTAAATTTACTGATGTAAACGAGACCATACATTGCTATTTTGGCTGAGATTAGTACAGTACTTTTCTCTCATTTGCGAGGAAACAATAAAAATTCACTGAAAAATATACACTAAACTAGCGATTTCTCCATAATATTGTGAAATTTAAAATTAGAATAGCGCCATTGACAGGTGCACATTCCATTCATTCATTAACTCTTTTTTTTTTTTGCGCATTCTGCCTTTAAAAAAGTTAATAATGTGAAATTGAAAACACCCATACTAGTGTGTACTTTAAAGACCGTCATACCTGTCGTTTGGAGAAATTGCCGGCCTAGTCCCGCAAAGAGTGAATGTACGCTTTGTTTTTTTTAAATAACGAAGCAATTTCCGAGCAAATGGGAGAAAACTAACTTTTTAAACCGGGGTTTAATTATGGAAGTAACTTACGCGCATGCAACCTGCAAATTAATTTACAACCTGAGCGCAAGTATAACGGAAACCCGCCTTCATGTAAAGATGAAGTTGGATATCGTGGCATGGCATATTTATTTGATTGATTTCTTGTTTTCTATTATGTTCTAAAAACATCGCGTTACTCCCACGATTTTTTCAATAAAAATCAATGATTTAATCAATTCTCTTTATTATCATAATTCAATGGTTAAAAATCAATCAATGTTGTTGTCAAAATCATTATTATAGTACCTCCCTTTTTCTTTGAGCGCGTTCCGTTTTACGCAAAACTTTTGTTAAAACTGTGATAAACGAAAAAATCAAAAAAATCGGATTTTATTAGGATTTTTTCAATAAATTGCGATTTATACGATTTTTTTTAAAAATCATGATTTTTCTGGTTACTCCCATTTGAGCGGTTTCGAAATTTGCATTCAATATGAATACGCTGAAAGTAGCGGACTTAAATTAGATTATGTTAATGTATCCAGGCGGGCAAACCCGAGCAGACCGAGGGCCTGGAGCGCGCCATCGAGAACATGTGCCGCAAGACGCGCGATCTGCGCCGGCAACTGCGCAAGGCCGTCGTCGACCACGTCTCCGACAGGTACGCCTACACGACTACACGCCTACACGACTACACGACTACACGACTACACGCCTACACGACTACACGCCTACACGACTACACGACTACACGACTACACGTCTACACGACTACACGCCTACACGACTACACGACTACACGACTACACGCCTACACGACTACACGACTACACGACTACACGACTACACGCCTACACGACTACACGCCTACACGACTACACGCCTACACGACTACACGACTACACGACTACACGACTACACGACTACACGCCTACACGACTACACGCCTACACGACTACACGACTACACGACTACACGACTACACGCCTACACGACTACACGCCTACACGACTACACGACTACACGACTACACGCCTACACGACTACACGACTACACGCCTACACGACTACACGCCTACACGACTACACGACTACACGACTACACGACTACACGACTACACGCCTACACGACTACACGACTACACGCCTACACGCCTACACGACTACACGACTACACGACTACACGCCTACACGCCTACACGACTACACGCCTACACGCCTACACGACTACACGACTACACGCCTACACGCCTACACGACTACAGGGAAAAATACGCAGGATCTAGATTTAGGCTATTTAACCGCACTAATGTTCACAGATCTAGTTTTAACGAACAGTAAATACGTGATATACACGTGAAGACACTGGATTGTTTCGCAACACAGGAATGTTCACCGGGTACGCGGCAACACAAGTACATAGCTCAGTCGTGTCGACCGTACAGTCAATGTTTTCCGTTTTATGGAGAAATTCGCAAACTAATTTAGCTGCAAACACTCACACAGTACAGTCATATAGTTTAAGTACAAAATAACACAGTTTTACGCGAGAATACAGCGATATGTCAATTTTAAACAATTGGTTACTTTCCAACTAGTCAAATCAGCAACTTTTTATGAAATGTCAAAAACGTTTTTCACATTTTAGTAAATATTGACTACTCAAATCAATAACTTATATACTTGTAACTTGATTATTAAAATCTAAATGTGCATTTATTTTTTAAATGATGAATGAAATCCACAATATTTTGAGCCATCAGTTTTAAAATATAAACGTTTTGAAATTTTTAAGCTACCCAGTCAAGTACCCAATTAAATTTCGCGGAGCTGATGTGAGCTCAGACAGTAGCGCCCTCTCGATGTATCAGTGTAAGATTGCGCATATCGTGTGCAAAAGTGCGCAGGACAGCTGTTAATAAGAATTATAGGTGGTCGTTCACAGGAAATGGCGTAATATTAAACAAACGTATTTAATAAGCTCGCTTCTTTAAATTTATACTGCAAAAGTTGGCTTAAATATCCTTTTTTTCTTGAAACATCGCGTTTGCCTCGCTCTTGTAACGTATTGAACCATTCATCATGCAATAACGTGCTCGCATCGCTAACGTATCAATTCAATATTCGTGAAATATAGCGTTCGCTTCGCTCACATAACCTATTGTTTAAATTTTTTCCAGTTTCCTGGAGACCAACGTCCCTCTGCTGGTGTTGATGGAGGCAGCTCGTAACGGCAACGAGAAGGAAGTCGAGGAATACGCGCTCGTGTTCACAGAACATGCCAACAAACTGGTCGAGGTGAGTTTTACCATGGACTAACTACTCTAGGGGACTGACAACCGCCATACTAGGGAGCGTACCTCGATACTCGATATAACATAACATAAAAAATCACGCCTTTATCCCAAATGGGGTAGGCAGAGCAAAAACTACCTAAACAAAGGTTGTTCTGCCACGTCTCACAAGTTTTAAGGGATATTATTATTACAGATGATTATGTAATATTGCTATAGTGACGGGTTGTCAGCCCATCGCCTAAATTGCAATACACTGAAACCCTCGAATCCCTTAGCTGATTTTTACAGTATACCCGGGAGGAGATGCAGCTGGCACATTCTATGTTTTTCTATCACTCCCAGTCCAGCATGGAACAATAAAAGGTCAAAATGCGAGCAAAACAGATGACGCTGCTCGAAGAGTCCGTCGTTAATATATAGGTAGGTCATGAATGTTAATGAATAAATTCAATAACAACTTTAACCAAGTACTTAGAACTTAGTTCCAAACATGTCTAATTGGACTTCAGTCCCCTAACAACTAACTAATCTTTTCTCATTATGTCGTTACTCGGCCATCTGTGACTGCATCCGTGGTCTAGCGCCATGGGCTCACAACCCGGGTTGTTGGCATGTTCTGTGAACACGAGCGCGTATTCCTCGACTTCCTTCTCGTTGCCGTTACGAGCTGCCTCCATCAACACCAGCAGAGGGACGTTGGTCTCCAGGAAACTGGAAAAAATTTAAACAATAGGTTATGTGAGCGAAGCGAACGCTATATTTCACGAATATTGAATTGATACGTTAGCGATGCGAGCACGTTATTGCATGATGAATGGTTCAATACGTTACAAGAGCGAGGCAAACGCGATGTTTCAAGAAAAAAAGGATATTTAAGCCAACTTTTGCAGTATAAATTTAAAGAAGCGAGCTTATTAAATACGTTTGTTTAATATTACGCCATTCCTGTGAACGACCACCTATAATTCTTATTAACAGCTGTCCTGCGCACTTTTGCACACGATATGCGCAATCTTACACTGATACATCGAGAGGGCGCTACTGTCTGAGCTCACATCAGCTCCGCGAAATTTAATTGGGTACTTGACTGGGTAGCTTAAAAATTTCAAAACGTTTATATTTTAAAACTGATGGCTCAAAATATTGTGGATTTCATTCATCATTTAAAAAATAAATGCACATTTAGATTTTAATAATCAAGTTACAAGTATATAAGTTATTGATTTGAGTAGTCAATATTTACTAAAATGTGAAAAACGTTTTTGACATTTCATAAAAAGTTGCTGATTTGACTAGTTGGAAAGTAACCAATTGTTTAAAATTGACATATCGCTGTATTCTCGCGTAAAACTGTGTTATTTTGTACTTAAACTATATGACTGTACTGTGTGAGTGTTTGCAGCTAAATTAGTTTGCGAATTTCTCCATAAAACGGAAAACATTGACTGTACGGTCGACACGACTGAGCTATGTACTTGTGTTGCCGCGTACCCGGTGAACATTCCTGTGTTGCGAAACAATCCAGTGTCTTCACGTGTATATCACGTATTTACTGTTCGTTAAAACTAGATCTGTGAACATTAGTGCGGTTAAATAGCCTAAATCTAGATCCTGCGTATTTTTCCCTGTAGTCGTGTAGGCGTGTAGGCGTGTAGTCGTGTAGTCGTGTAGGCGTGTAGGCGTGTAGTCGTGTAGGCGTGTAGGCGTGTAGTCGTGTAGTCGTGTAGTCGTGTAGGCGTGTAGGCGTGTAGTCGTGTAGTCGTGTAGGCGTGTAGTCGTGTAGTCGTGTAGTCGTGTAGTCGTGTAGTCGTGTAGGCGTGTAGTCGTGTAGGCGTGTAGTCGTGTAGTCGTGTAGGCGTGTAGTCGTGTAGTCGTGTAGTCGTGTAGGCGTGTAGTCGTGTAGGCGTGTAGTCGTGTAGTCGTGTAGTCGTGTAGTCGTGTAGGCGTGTAGTCGTGTAGGCGTGTAGTCGTGTAGTCGTGTAGTCGTGTAGTCGTGTAGTCGTGTAGGCGTGTAGTCGTGTAGGCGTGTAGTCGTGTAGGCGTGTAGTCGTGTAGTCGTGTAGTCGTGTAGTCGTGTAGGCGTGTAGTCGTGTAGTCGTGTAGTCGTGTAGGCGTGTAGTCGTGTAGACGTGTAGTCGTGTAGTCGTGTAGTCGTGTAGGCGTGTAGTCGTGTAGGCGTGTAGTCGTGTAGTCGTGTAGTCGTGTAGGCGTGTAGTCGTGTAGGCGTACCTGTCGGAGACGTGGTCGACGACGGCCTTGCGCAGTTGCCGGCGCAGATCGCGCGTCTTGCGGCACATGTTCTCGATGGCGCGCTCCAGGCCCTCGGTCTGCTCGGGTTTGCCCGCCTGGATACATTAACATAATCTAATTTAAGTCCGCTACTTTCAGCGTATTCATATTGAATGCAAATTTCGAAACCGCTCAAATGGGAGTAACCAGAAAAATCATGATTTTTAAAAAAAATCGTATAAATCGCAATTTATTGAAAAAATCCTAATAAAATCCGATTTTTTTGATTTTTTCGTTTATCACAGTTTTAACAAAAGTTTTGCGTAAAACGGAACGCGCTCAAAGAAAAAGGGAGGTACTATAATAATGATTTTGACAACAACATTGATTGATTTTTAACCATTGAATTATGATAATAAAGAGAATTGATTAAATCATTGATTTTTATTGAAAAAATCGTGGGAGTAACGCGATGTTTTTAGAACATAATAGAAAACAAGAAATCAATCAAATAAATATGCCATGCCACGATATCCAACTTCATCTTTACATGAAGGCGGGTTTCCGTTATACTTGCGCTCAGGTTGTAAATTAATTTGCAGGTTGCATGCGCGTAAGTTACTTCCATAATTAAACCCCGGTTTAAAAAGTTAGTTTTCTCCCATTTGCTCGGAAATTGCTTCGTTATTTAAAAAAAACAAAGCGTACATTCACTCTTTGCGGGACTAGGCCGGCAATTTCTCCAAACGACAGGTATGACGGTCTTTAAAGTACACACTAGTATGGGTGTTTTCAATTTCACATTATTAACTTTTTTAAAGGCAGAATGCGCAAAAAAAAAAAAGAGTTAATGAATGAATGGAATGTGCACCTGTCAATGGCGCTATTCTAATTTTAAATTTCACAATATTATGGAGAAATCGCTAGTTTAGTGTATATTTTTCAGTGAA